>PVKV010028634.1:0-16096 GCA_004027835.1 Alouatta palliata
TCAGGCTTGGTGAGTTGGGGTCCATGCGGCTAAGCCCATGCATACCCTGTATCCCTGCCACCATGGCTATTTCTTCATTCATTTCTCGTTCTCTTGGGAGAAGTAGGTGATGGTAGCCAAAGTCAACTGGTCAACTAGACAAATTGCAGTGCTCCTCCACGCGGATGTTCTCTGCAGGGCACGAACACGTGCTACATAGATGTTTATACTTCATGCCTATGTCCACAGATCCATACTTATGCCCCTTCCCCAAACTTTTTTTTGAGACAGAGTTTAGCTCTTGTTGCCCAGGCTGGAGTGCAGTGGTGTGATCCCTGCTCACCGAAACCTCCGCCTCCCCGATTAAAGCGAATCTCCTGCCTCAGCCTGCTGTGTAGCTGAGATTACAGGCATGCATTGCCACTCCTGACTAATTTTGTATATTTAGTAGAGATGGGGTTTCACCACGTTGACCAGGCTGGTCTGGAACTCCTGACCTCGTAATCCACCCGCCTTGGACTCCCAAAGTGTTGGGATTACAGGTGTGAGCCACCGTGGCCAGCCTATGGTCAGCTACTTTTTGAAAGATAAATCATTCTCTGCTGCAAATGGCATAACTACCTTTCTGAACCCTAGCGATCTACATTGTGATTCATAGATTGAAGTTTGCCTTAGACCCACACAGCGTCTCTTCCCATCATACCTACCTCTCTATACATAAGGTCTGCCTGGTCATAGGGTGAAAGTGGCAGGATTGCTTTCAACACAATTCTTCCTTACTCTGGCCCAACTTAAAGCTGGCAACTTTTGTGTCCTCTGGAACATGAGTTGAAGCAGAATTTTCAAATGTGGCTATCTTTAGAACCCAAAGAAGCCAATCAGGCATTACCTTTCTATCTTTGTGGTGAAAGATGTGTCCAGGCGCAGTGGTTCACACCTGTAAAACTAGCGCTTTGGGAAGCTGAGAAGGGTGGATCACCTGAGGTCAGGAGTTCGAGACCAGCCTGGCCAACATGGTAAAACCCTGTCTCTACTAAAAATACAAAAATTAGCTGCACGTAGTAATCCCAGCTACTTGAGAGGCTGAGGCAGGAGAATCACTTGAACCTAGGAGGCAGAGGTTGCAGTGAGGCAAGATTGTGCCACTGCACTCCAGCCTCAGCAACAGAGCAAGATTGTGCCTCAAAAAATAAAATAAAATAAAATAAGAAAGAAAGAAAGAATGACGTGATATGCAATAATTTTTTTATTGCCTTGGAGAGAATGTCCTGGCATGCACAGACCACTGAACCCCTGAAGCTTCGCTAATTTTGCAGCCCCCGGAGTCACTGGAAAATTTGTGTTCCACCTCTGGGGTGCATGTGTCTTACCAAGGCTTCCAATGCACTTCTCACTCCATGCTCATCGGATGAGATTGACATGGTCATTAACAGGGCGGACTGATGCCATGTTATTTGGGCTGTCCAGATGATCTGTTTTTCTCTGGACTACAATATGACAAGGAATGGGAGAGTTAACATAGTCTTGGAGAAAGTCCGTTAATTTATATCATTATCTGTCCCAAGTAAATGTGAACTGTTTTTAGTTCTTTTTCATAGGGACGAAAAAGAATGCATTTGCAAGATAAAGAACCAGATGCCAGGCATCTGAGCCCATGGTAATATTTGCCAGCAGATATTCTACATCTGGCAGACGCAGCTGCAATTGGAGCTGCTGCTTGGCTGAGCTTCCAAGAGCTACCCTAGCGTAATAGCATCTTCTAAATTCCTTCCCGGGATATAAAGTCTGTATGATGGGGCCAGGCGCGGTGGCTCACAGCTGTAATCCCACCACTTTTGGAGGCCGAGGTGGGCGGATCACGAGGTCAAGAGATCGAGACCATCCTGGCCAACAGGGCGAAACGCCGCCTCTACTAAAAATGCAAAAGTTAACTGGGCGTGGTGGCACGCACCTGTAGTCCCAGCTACTCAAGAGGCTGAGGCAGGAGAATTGCTTGAACCCTGGAGGTGGAGGTTGCAGTGAGCCGAGATCATGCCACTGCACTCCAGCCTGACGCCTGGCCACAGAGTAAGACTTTGTCTCAAAAAAAAAAAAGTCCATATGATGGGAAAATGCTCTTATAGCAATAACTTCTCCCTTCCCTTACTTCATGTTCCATGCCTTCCCACCCCACTCTTGCCTCCCATCCAGGGCATTCAGAATCCAGGTCCACATGTTCTCTTCTGGGACGTGTGCCTGCGTACATATTGGCTCCATCCAGCATCTCCTATGAGAGGAAGACAGGCACCACCTCTCCTGCTGACCATTATGCTAATGACCAATTATGCAGCCAGGTTATGTCAAAACCTAAACCTAGTTATTAGCATCATGGCCAGCAGAAGAGGTCAGGCTTATTCTAAGCAGGGATACATATTGTCTTGTAAGGCAAATGAGTCATACTCTGCAGGAAGAGGGAAGTACTAACCTTTCCCTGGCAAAAACAGGCCAGGTCTTTCAAGAGGTACAAGATTTTCAAGTGGATTGACCCAGATTTATCCATCCCAAATTTTAGGTTCCAATACTTCCCAACCAGCACCCTGACCTTGGCATAGCAGACACGCGTAGCTTGAGATCAGCCTTCTCTGGTGTTCTGTTACTCCTGAAACTGGGCTTTGACCCCAATCCTTGGCTTTTTCTGTCCTGTAGCTAATGAATATGAGTCTCGGCCAAGGAGGCCCTCAGGGTTTCATGTCCTACCTCTGGGGTGCGTGTGTCTTGCCAAGGCTTCCACAAGACTTCTTATTCGTTGCTTACCTGATTAGATCAACATGATGTCCTCAATTAAAGAACTGCTGATCAGGGCTGGGCATGATGGCTTGCACCTATAATTCCAGCACTTTGGAAAGCTGAGGCAAGCAGATTACATGAGGCCAGGAGTTCGAGACCAGCCTGGCCAACATAGTGAAACCTTGTCTCTATTAAAAATACAAAAATTAGATGGGTGTGGTGGTGCATGTCTGTAATCTCACCTACTTGGGAGGCTGAGGCAGGAGACTCGCTTGAGCCCATGAGGAGGAGGTTGCAGTGAGCCGAGATCACATCACTGCACTCTAGCCTGGGCAACTGAGTGAGACTGTCTCAAAGAAAAAAAGAAAAAAATAATAATGATTAATCATTTTCAGCTTTTCTTTTTGTCTGTTTGTTTGCTTGGTTGGGTTTTTTTGTTTGTTTTTAAGATAAAGTCTTGTTCTGTCACCAGGCTGGAGTGCAGTGGTGCGGTCTTGGCTCACTACAACCTCCGCCTCCCAGGTTCAAGCAGTCCTCTGCCTCAACCTCCCAAGTAGCTGGGATTACAGGCACCTGCCACCACGCCCAGCTAATTTTTGTAATTTTAGTAGAGACAGGGTTTCACCATCTTGTCCAGGCTGGTCTTGAACTCCTGACCTCATGATCCACCCGCCCTGGTCTCCCAAAGTGCTGGGATTACAGGCATGAGCCACCTTGCCTGGCCTTTCATTTACTTTCTGGAAAGCATCAATAGCCCCTGGTAGTAGCTGTGTGATTCTATAGTCCTTACAATTACTTTTTCTTTAGTTCTCAAGCCACCAGTGACTTCCTTCCACCATTTACCACCCAGTTCATCCATACCCCCACAGCTGGGAGATCAGTGCGTCAGTTCTGGACAAGGAATCTGGGCCCTAACTCTGCACCCACCACCGTCTTCACTCTCATTGTCATTATCTTCGTTTGTTGAATTTTATCATGTATAGTCATTGGCTAGGGGTGGAAACTAATCTTTGTGGAGCACATACACATATTAAGCATTAAGATATGATTATTCACTTGCTTATTTAATCTTTCTGGAAAAGCAAAAGACACCTGAAACTCAGAAAGTTGAAGCACTTTGCTCAAGATCACTCAGTTGGTGAGATTTGAGCCTATGACTTTATGTCACTGAAACCCATTACAATATAATGCTTTCCATTCTAGAGGTTTTGTTTTGTTTTGTTTTGTTTTGTTTTGAGATAGAATCCCGATTTGTCACAATCTTGGTCCACTGCAATCGCCGCCTCCCAGATTCAAGCGAGTCTCCTGCCTCAGCCTCCCATGTAGCTGGGATTACAGGCATCTGCTACCATGCCCGGCTAATTTTTGGTAGAGACAAGGTTTCACCATGTTGGCCAGGCTGATCTTGAACTCCTGACTCAGGCAATTTACCTGTCTTGGCCTCCCAAAGTGCTGGGATTACAGGCGAGAGCCACCTGCCCGGTCTCCTTTCTAGAATTTTAAAAGTTGCCTTAAGGCTGGGCGCGGTGGCTCATGTCTGTGAGCTATCTTTAGAACCCAAACGTTCTATCTTTAGATAGCCACATTTGAGATAGCAGTTTGAAAGGCCAAGGCAGGTGGATCACGAGGTCAGGAGTTTGAGACCAGCCTGTCCAACATAGTGAAACCTCGTCTCTATTAAAAATACAAAAAAATAGCCAGGTGTGGTGGTGCGCCTGTAGTTCCAGTTTCTCAGGAGGCTGAGGCAGGAGAATTGCTTGAACCTGGGAAGAAGAGGTTGCAGTGAGCCGAGACTGCACCACTGCACTCCAGCCTGGGTGACAGAGCAAGACTCTGTCTCAAAAATAATAAATAAATAAATAAATAAATAAATAATAAAAGTTGGCTTAAAATAGAACCATCGGCATCATAAGGAAAATACTTCCTGAAACATTCCCCTAGCAGCTCCGGGGTTAGTGCTCTACAGAAACCTCTATCCTTTATGCCAAAGGGACCCCAACTTCTTCTCAAATCAGACTATGTGCCTGAGATTCCCCCAAAGTACAAATAACCCAGCTTCCCACCACTTTTCTTAAAGGTACGACCATTGGAAATAAAGGCTAAGTGGCCCAGACTGTGGCCGGGTGGGCTGTTTCCAGATCCTTGCCTGTCAGGTGGAATGAACTGCAGCCTTTTTCCCAGCTCCCACCAGCCACTGCCAGAAAGCCCAGCTTCTCCCACTCCGTGACTCAGCCCTGCAGGTGTTTACATCCCACTCCCATGCCACCACCCAGCATGAAGAATGATGTGCTCACATCGGGAGGCAGGAAGGGTTTACTAATTCCTTAGACACCGGAAAGTAGAAAAAGGGGGGAAAATCTAATGTGAAGGGTGGAGGGAGTCTGGAAACTCGCTGGGGAGAAACTGCAGGCCTTCCTAGAGGCAGCCAGTTGTCAAATTCCTTTTTCCAAGAGCCAGAGGCAGTTCTTGTTTTCAGTATCTGTTGCGCTTGGGATCTGCCTGGCCCTGAAGGAAACTGGGCATTGGTCCTGTTGTCTACTAGGAAACCCACTTTTAGCGTCTTCAGAGGTTGGAGGAGGATGCAGCAGTGACCTCCCACAAAGGTCTGCGCTCTGAAGCCCTGGGAACGTACCAGGTTTGACTCCAGCCTTAACGCAAGCTGAGTCACGTATGTCTCTGCTCCCTGATTCTGGGTGGTTACTTCTTGCCAGTGAACCTCAGCTTTCTATCTGTCACAATGGAGACAAGCTATAGTCCAGCCTGGGCGGCATAGCAAGACCTCATCTCTTAAAAAAACGGAGACAATTATTTTGGCTTCACAACAATATTTATTCATTCTTTAACTCCCCAAATATTTAAAGTATCTACCATGTGATAGGTATCCTAGGAGGTTATGGGGATGCAACAGAAAAGTAAAAACTAGGCCAGGCACAGTGGCTCATGTCTATAATCCCAGCGCTTTGGGAGGCCGAGGTGGGTGGATCACTTGAGGTCAGGAGTTCCAGACCAGCCTGGCCAACATGATGAAACTCCGTCTCCACTAAAAAAATTAACTGGGCGTGGTGGTGGGTGCTTATAATTCCAGCACTTTGGGAGCCCAAGACGGGCAGATCACCTGAGGTGAGGAGTTCAAGACCAGACTAGCCAACATGGTGAAATCTCATCTTTACTAAAAATACAAAAATCAGCCAGGCGTGGTGGTGGGTGCCTGTTATCCCAGCTACTTGGGAGGCAGAGGCAGGAGAATCACTTGAACCTGGGAGGAGGTTGCAGTGAGCCAAAGTCGCGCCACTGCACTCCAGCCTGGGTGACAAAAGTGAAACTCCGTCTAAAAAAAAAAAAACACAAAAAACGAACACCACCTCTTACATCAAGCAGAGAGCTCACAGCTTAGTGGGGCAGCAAATGATGATCAAAGGAACTCAACTATACCATATGTGATGAAGCAGGGTCTGTGGTGCTGGGAGAGAATTTATTAGCAGATCTGACTTAGCTGATGTAGATGAAGGTCAAGTAAGTTCTAAAGGGATATCTGAGTGTATCTGGTGTTAAACAGGCAAAGCCAGGCAATGGCAAGAGGTGGGAAGGGCACATAGGGCAGTGTTTGAGGCAATGGTAATAGCTTTAGAAAGAGGGGACATGGGCCGGGCACGGTGGCTCACACCTGTAATCCCAGCACTTTGGGAGGGAGAGGCAGGTGAATCATGAGGTCAAGAGATCAAGACCAGCCTGGTCAACATGGCGAAACTCCATCTCTACTAAAAATACAAAAATTAGCTGGGTGTGATGGTGTGCTCCTGTGGTCCCAGCTACTCGGGAGGCTGAGGCAGGAGAATCACTTGTACCCAGGAGGCGGAGGTTACAGTGAGCTGAGATCATGGCACTGCACTCCAGCCTGGGTGACAGTGTGAGACTCTGTCTCAAAAAGAAAAAAGAAGAAAGAGGGGATATGGTGTGTTTAAGAAAGTGCTAGAAGCCAGCATGCTGGCATGTGCCTGTACTCTCAACTACTCAGGAGGTCAAGGTGGGATGATTGCTTGAGCCCAAGAATTCAAAGCCAGACTGGGCAACATAGAGAGACCCTATTGCAGTTGTTTAGTGAAGAAAAGATGGAAGTTCGGCTTATGAAGTTCATGGCATAAATTGGAACAGCTCTAGGTTCATGGCTTAAGCAACTGGAGTTCATGTGGAAGAGATCTGAAGACATGCATGTTGCTGAGATGCCTGGGGAGAAAATATCTGGTAAGAAAAGAAGGGGTCCAGGAGCAGTGGCTCATGCCTGTAATCCTAGCACTTTGGGAGGCCGAAGCGGGTGGATCACTTGAGGTCAAGGGTTCAAGACCAGCTTGGTCTACACAGTGAAACCCCGTCTCTACTAAAAATGCAAAATACAAATTAGTTGGATGTGGTGGCACGTGCCTGTAGTCCCAGCTACTCGGGAGGCTGAGGCAGGAGAATCGCTTGAACCCAGGAGGCAGAAGTTGCAGTGAGCCGAGATCACACCACTGCACTCTAGTCTGGGTGACATGAGTGAAACTCCGTCTCAAAAAATAAAAAAAGAAAAGAAGGGAGCAAGGTCAGAATCTAGAGCAATTCTAATCACCAAAGATGGCAGAGAGGAGGCTGAGCCTGCCAGTGAGACAGAAGCGAACTATGAGATGTGTTAAACCGGAGGCTGTGTTGTGACGGAAGCAGGGTGTGTGCTTCGACTGACTGTCCCTCAAATGTTGCTGCGGACTGAAAGGCAGGCAAAATGCTTTTTTTTTTTTGAGACAGGGTCTCACTCTGTTGCTCAGGCTGGAGTACAGTAATGTGATCACAGCTCACTCACTGCAGCCTCAACTTCCCAGGCTCCAGTGATCCTCCCACCTCAGCTTCCCGCATAGCTGGACCACAGTTGCACACCAGCACGCCCGGCTAACATTTATGTTTTTGGTAGAGATGGGGTTTTACCATGTTTCCCAGGCTGGCGTCAAATGTCTGAGCACAAGCCATCCACCCACCTCGGCCTCTCAAAGTGTTAGGATTACAGGTGTAAGCCACTATGCCTGGACGCTCTTTTTTTTTTTATTAAACACATGCAGGTCATTTAAGTCCTGAGAAGGAGTTAATGTGATTGAGTGATATTTGCAGATAAAATGGAATAAGTCATGGCTTCTTAACTTTCAATCGTTTGTACATCATGCTAAGGGCATCTGCAGTAACCTTGTAATACTATTACTTAATAATGTTTCCTTAAATTGACTTATTTTTTAAAATATGGCACATTTATTTTGAAAGGAAACTTTATGTCATTGATGGAACCAATATCATTCACCATTAGCGGTAAAACAAATGCTATTTCCACATCAAAGCACTGCTGCTTACTAGATATGATATTGTTATCCCAGTTGACAAAGACCCCCATAAGTTGAGCTCTGTCTAACTCTCTTCTGCTCCTGTGTACCATTTCTAAAATAACAAGGAGGTTCTCAACCTGCACACTATGATGGGAGACTGAAAGATAACTCAGGAATGGAGAAAAAGAAGAAAGCAGGAGAGGTTGTGGAAAAGGTTTATGTTTTTTTTAAAGTTATTTTTGTAGAGACAGAATCTTGCTATATTGCCCAGGTTGGTCTTGAACTCCTAGGCTCAGGTGAGTCTCTTGACTTGGCCTCCCCTAGTGCTGAGATGACAGGTGTGAGCTACAGCACCTGGATGGAAAAGGGTTTTTCTTCAGTCATTGACATCATCGGCATGTCCTGTTTGACCTTGTCTGGTTCACTGGGAGCCTCCAAGATTCTCTCTATGACAAGGAAAGGATAAGATGTAAAGAGGAGAGATTCAGAGACATACGTCCTATCTGCTCAGTCAGGGCCATCCCTGTATAAATCTTCCCACCCATCACACATAGCCATTGCTCCCTGGAACAGTAAATTAAAGGTTAGAGAAATCTAAGGAAAATAAAACGTCTAAATATGATTCCTCACATCTAGAGTCAAGTGCAAATCCCAGGCAAGACTTTTCATGGTCTGATCTCAATAATCCTCCATCACTGCGTCTCATCCTCCACTACAACCCCTCAGCCCAGCTCCTTCCTGCCCCAGTAGCAGCCATTCCAATTTCCTTCTCCAAGCCTTGAATTTTTATGCCTGCATCTTAAATGCTCTTGGTATTTCCTTTCAATCTTGCATGGATCTTATTCCAGGGAGTATCTTTTATCCTATAATATCTCTTGTACTTATGCCATTGCCAGGTGCATTTATATTTAACTTTGAATGTGCTCATGAGCTCAGTAAATATGAATGGATTTGGCTTACTCTCAACGAACAATTAGTGGGGATTGTGCGATATGCGAAGATGTGCCTGATCCAGCCTCTTCACTCATTGGGAAGGTAAGAGTGGATCATTTCTTCTCTGTTTGCGTTCTCCATTGTGCCTCAATTGCGTTATTTGTTTCCAAGCCTGAGGAGCTCTGTTAAAGCCAAGAACACAGCTGGGAATGTTCCTCTCCTGGGTGGAGAGCATTACAGAATGATTCAAATCATGGAGTAGCATGTACTGAAAATCATCCAAGGGCTGCCAGGCCACCTTTCAATCTCTCTCCTTTTTTTTCAGATGGACTCTCCCTCTGTCATCCAGGCTGGAGTGCAGTGGCCCAATCTCAGCTCACTGCAACCTCCGCCTCCTAAGTTAAAGCGATTCTCCTGCCTCAGCCTCCCAAGTAGCTGTGACTACAGGCATGTGCCTGCCACCAGGTCTGGCTAATTTTTGTATTTTTAGTAGAGATGGGGTTTCACCATATTGGCCAGGCTGGTCTCGAACCCCTGACCTTGTGGTCCGGCCACCTCGGCCTCCCAAAGCGCTGGGATTACAGGTGTGAGTCACTGCCCCCCGCCAAACCTCTCTCTTTAAAACCTTAGCTTTTTCTGCTTTGGAGAAGCTGGAATAAATTAAAAAAGAAAAAACAAAACAAAACAAAAAAAAACCCTTAGCTTTGGTACATAGATTTTTTTTTTTTTTTTTTTTTTTTTTTTTTTTTTTTATTGAGACAGAGTTTTGCTCTGCTGCGCACTGTCTCTGTCACTAGGCTGGAGTGCAGTGTCACGATCTTGGCTTACTGCAACCTCCGCCTCCTGGGTTCAAGCATTTCTCCTGTCTCAGCCTGCCTAACAGCTGGGACTACAGGTGTACGCTGCCACGCCTGCCTAATTTTTGTATTTTTAGTAGAAATGGAGTTTTACCATATTGGCCAGGCTGGTCTCGAACTCTTGACCTAAGTGATCCACCTGCCCGGGCCTCCCAAAGTGTTGGGATTACAGGCGTGAGCCACTGCACCCAGCCTGAACCGATATCATAGATTAAAAATCTGAATTACCTTCAAATGTGATAGGGCCATGCACTTACCAAAAATATAAAATAAAATAAAATAAATAAAATAAAATAATACTGAGGTGCGCGAAGACGAAACTGCCCCTTGCACATGCGCACAATGGGTAAAATGTGCCCCCTCCCTTCCCGCCAAGGCCACTGACTCTTTGCTGCCCTCTGCTGTTCTTCATGTTGGCTACATCGAGTTACTGCAAGTCAGTTTGGGAGCCAACTCTGCCAGTCGACCAAGTGACAAATAATCACATTGAATAAATTTCCTGACTGTGGTTTTAACAACATTGACAGGAATGTTCCATTCTCAGTTACTGATGATGAAATTCTAAACATTTCAAGACCAGCCTGACCAACATGGTGAAACCCCGTCTTAAAAAAAAAAAAAAAATTTCTCCCAAATTGCTAAAAATTCGAAACAAAAATCTGTTACAAAATGAAACACTTCTATTACATTTGCCAGACGAAAATTTGGCATTCCATGGGATAGAATTAATTCTAGATAGTTCTTATTTATTTTAAAATTTTTGAACCGGGTGTGGTGGCTCACGCCTGTAATCCCAGCATTTTGGGAGGCCAAGGTGGGTGGATCACGAGGTCAGGAGATTGAGATCACCCCGGCTAACGTGGCGAAGCCCTGTCTCTACTAAAAATACAAAAATTAGCCCAGTGTGGTGGCACGCATCTGTAATCCCAGCTACTCGGGAGGCTGAGGCAGGAGAATTGATTCAACCCAGGAGGCGGAGGTTGCAGTGAGCTGAGATCACACCACTGCCTGGGCGACAGAGTGAGACTCCGTCTCAAAATAAATAGATAGATAGATAGATGATAGATAGATAGATAGATAGATAGATAGACAGACAGACAGAAGTAATAATAATGTTTTTGACACGTTATCTCAGTTGATCTCCACAGAATTTCTGAGAAGAGGTATTTTTGTCTTTCAATCAGTTGGGCAGGCACCTACAAGCAGATGAACAATTTCCCCAAAGGAACCCAATTTAGAATATTAGAAACACCAGAAGTTTATAAAATTCAGCTGTAATACAACGTGAATTTGCTAGCATCTGGGATTTAACACTGTTATTTCATGAAGCCCAGGCGTTTCCCTCCAGCATTACCTGGAACTCTCCTGTGGGTTTTCCTCGTGTAATCACAGCATTTGACACGTTTGATTGGATGCTTTTTCACAGAGAGTAGTGGCTGCTTCATGGTAGTGCCAGTCACAGGCTAAGCGTTCCTGTGTATCCTCCACACTAAAGTCTGAACAGTAACCTGTTTACTGATGGATTTCAAATGTCTGTCTCCAGCCCAGGGATCCCTCATTTCCATCTAGTTGCCTAACACCTGCTAGAGGGTAGAAAAATAGTCATAGCAAGTGCTAGAATCATCTACCCAACATGGCCGGGCACGGTGGCTCACGCCTGTAATCCCAGCACTCTGGGAGGCCGAGGTGGGCGGATCATCAGGTCAGGAGATCGAGACCAGCCTGACCAACATGGTGAAACCCCATCTCTATTAATAATACAAAAATTAGCCGGGTGTGGTGGCACGACCCTGTAGTCCCAGCTACTCAGGAGGCTGAGGCAGGAGAATCACTTGAACCCGGGAGGCAGAGGTTGCAGTGAGCTGAGATTACACTCCAGGTTGGGCGATAGACTGACACTGTGTCACACACACACACACACGCACACACACACGAATACCTAAATACTTGGCTGGGCACGGTGGCTCACATCTGTAATCCCAGCACGTTGGGAAGCAGAGGCAGGCAGATCACCTGAGGTCAGGAGTTCGAGACCAGCTTGGCCAACATGGTGAAACCCTGTCTCTACTGATAATACAAAACTTAGCCCTGCGTGGTGACTCCCGCCTGTAATCGCAGCTACTTGGGAGATTGAGGCAGGAATTCAAGGAATCACTTGAACCTGGCAGGTGAAGGTTTCATCGAGCCAAGACCGTGCCATTGCACTCCAGCCTGGGGGACAAGAGGGAGACTTTGTCTCAAAAAAAAAACTATCTATCTAAATGCTTATCTACTTGTCTTTCCATCCTCTACTGAGCCTGCAAGCTCCAAGGGAAACAGAGGCAGCACATTTTTCATTTGAATCTCCCTACAATCAATTTAACTTTTAACACGTAGTGGTTGCTCGATGTTCACTGACCTCAAGGTACATTTATCTAGTATGTTTAAATCGAACCAAGAAGAAAGAAAGAAAATTGGTAACTTTGGCCACTAGATGTCACACCACACTTGATGGTCAACAGAAAATTCCTGGCCTATGTATTCCTTTTAACTCGATTTTACTGTGAAAGCAAACCTTGTGTTACTATATTTATTAATCTCAACCATTTGAAACAAAGTATCAACCAGACTTTTCTTGGTATTAGTGTCAACTTTTTTTTTTTGAGATAGAATTTTGCTCTTGTTGCCCAAGCTGGAGCGCAATGGTGCAATCTCAGCTCACCGCAACCTCTACCTCCTGGGTTCAAGTGATTCTCCTGCCTCAGCCTCCCGAGTACCTGGGATGACAGGCATGTGCCACCAAGCCTGGCTAATTTTGTATTTTTAGTAGAGACGGGTTTCTCCATGTTAGTGAGGTTGGTCTTGAACTCCCGACCTCAGGTGATCTGCCTGCCTCAGCCTCCCAAAGTGCTGGGATTACAGGCATGAGCCACCATGCCTGGCTAGTGTCAACTTTTAATTACTCATTTTTATGGGAGGAGAGAATGTCTGGGATAATGTGCAAATAATCTGTAGTTAGGAATTTATCATGTGACATGTCCCTAGTCTGTTTGCCTTTTTAATTGCCTTTTTTTTTTTTTTTTTTTGAGTCAAAGTTTCACTCTTGTTGCCCAGGCTGGAGTGCAGTGGCGCGATCTCGGCTCACTGCAACCTCCACCTCCTGGGCTCAAGCAATTCTCCTACCTCAGCCTCCCGAGTAGCTGGGACTACAGGAGTGCACCACCACGCCCAGCTAATTTTTTTTTTTTTTTTTGTATTTTTAGTAGAGACTGGGTTTCACCATGTTGACCAGGATGGTCTCGATCTCTTGACCTCATGATCCACCTGCCTCAGCCTCCCAAAATGCAGGGATTATAGGCGTGAGCCACCGCACCCGGCCTAATTGTCTAGGGTTAATATTAATTTGCATACTGTGTGAGATAAATTAGGTGTAGTGAGGTAGAGGATTAATCTGAAATTAACAATTTTATTAAGCAAAATTTTGCTGATGCCATCCTCGAAATTAAGTCCTTCCAGTGGATTCCCATTGCTTTTATTTGTTTTTAAATTGAAATATTTTTTTTCTTTTGAGATAAAGTCTTGCTATGTTGCCCAGGCTGGTCTCGAAGTCCTAGGCTCTCCTACCTCACTCTCCTGAGTAGCTGGGATTACAGGTGTACGTCATCATGCCCAGCTTCCTGTTGCTTTTAGAAGGAATGGCCAGGTGTGCTAGCTCATTTCTATAATCATAGCACTTTGGGAGCCTGAGGCAAGAGGATCGATTGATGCCAAGATTTCAAGATCAACCTGGGCAATACAAGACTCCGTCTCTAGAAGAATAAAGGAGAATCTATATACTGAATGTGGCCTACCTGGCCCTGCCTGCTTGAAAACCAAAGAACTCACCCGCCTCTGTCCTAGGACATACCTCCTCCAGCTGTGCCAACCTTACCTGCCAAATGTGTTGGACCCTTCCCTCCTAATTCCTTCAGATTTCAGTTTAAGAGCCACTGCCTGATGGAAGATTTCGAAGACCTCTCACTGTGCTATTGTCCTATGTCTGCTGGACAGATGACCCCAAATTAGCGGCTTCAGACAATATACATTCTTTTACAGTTCTGTAGATCAGAAGTCTCAATGATCCCCATTAGGCTAAAATCAAGTTGTCAGTGGGGCTGTGCCCCTTTGGGAGGCTCTAGGGGAAAGTCTGTTTTCTTTTTTCTTTTCTGGAGTGCAATGATGTGATCTCAGCTCACCGCAACCTCTGCCTCCAGGGTTCAAGTGATTTCCTGCCTCAGCCTCCCGAGTAGCTGGGATTACAGGCATGCACCACCATGCCCGGCTCATCTTTGTATTTTTCGTAGAGGCGGGTTTCACCATGTTGGTCAGGCTGGTCTCAAACTCCTGACCTCGTGATCCACCCACATCAGCCTCCCAAAATGTTGAGTTTATAGGTGTGAGCCACCGCACCTGGCCAGAAAGTCTGTTTTCCTGTCGTTTCCAGCTTCCAGAGGCTGCCTGCATTCCTTGGCTTGTGGCCTCTTTTCATCTTCAAGACAGCAATTGTATCACTCCAGCCTCTGGCTTCTGCTTCTATGGTCTCATCCCTTCCCTGACTCTCCTGATTCATCCTCGTTGAAGAATCCTTGTGACTACATTGGGCACAGCCAGATAATCCGGCATCATTTCTCTATTTTAGGTCAGCAGATTAGCATTTCTATTTTAATTTATTTTATTTTATTTTTTAGAGATGTGGTCTCACTATGTTGCCCAGGAGGGTCTCGAACTCCTGGACTCAAGTGATCCTCCCACCTCAGCCTTCCAAATTCTGAAATTACGAGCATGAGCTACTGTACCTGGCCAGATTAGCATTCCTAATTCCATCTAGGACTCCATTTCTCCCTTACCTCATATTGTACCATATCGACAAGTTTTTGGGAATTAGGATGTGAACATGTTTGGGGGCCATTATTCTGCCAACCATAGCTATCTAAGTTAAACACAAGATTTTAAGCTCTTATAACTGCTTGTTACAGTTAATTTCATTTTTTGCTCATCACTGTATCTCTACCCTCTAGCCCTTTGCTCAAATAAATGCCAAATGCAGGGTTGGCCGGTGGGAGCTGCATGGTGATTGTGACAATATTTTCTTTTTTAAAAAAATTTTTTTTCTTTTTTTAAAGACGGGGTTTCACCATGTTGGTCAGGCTGGTCTTGAACTCCCAACCTCAGGTGATCCGCCCGCCTTGGCCTCCAAAGTGCTTGGATTACAGGTGTGAGCCACCACGCCTGGCCCACACAATATTTTCTTTTTATTCCCATTTTCTTTCTGGTGTATCGTCTGTTTTTACCTTTCTTTGTAACTTGTAGGTTTGGGGTGAATGTGAAGGTTTGTTACATAGGTAAACCCATGTCATGGAGGGTGTCCTACAGGTTCTTTCATCATCCAGGTATTAAGCCCAGTACCCAACAGTCATTTTTTCCTGCTCCCCTCCCTCCTCCCACTCTCCACTGTCAAGTAGACTCCCATGTCTATTGTTTTCTTCTTTGTGTTTGTTCATAAGTTCTTATCATTTAGCCCCTACTTATAAGCAAGAACATGCGATATTTGGTTTTCTGTTTCTCCACTAGTTTGCTGAGGATAATACCACTAGCTCCATCCACATTTCCACAAAAGACATGATCTCATGCTTTTCTATGGCTGCCTACTATTTATTTGTATATCTGTATCACATTTTATTTATCCATTTGCCACTGATGGGCATTTATGCTGATTCCACGTCTTTGCAATTGTGAACAGTGCTGCATTGAACATTTGTGTGCCTGTGTCTTTATGGTATATTCCTCTGGGTATATACCCAGTAATGGGATTGCTGGGTTGATGGTAGTTCTGCTTTTAGCTCTTTGAGGAATAACACTTCATGAATTTTCATGTCATCCTTGTGTGGGGGCCATGCTTATCTTCTCTGTATCTTTCCAGTTTTAGTATATGTGCTCTCAAAGAGAGCTCATGATAGCATTTTCTTTCTTTCTTTCTTTCTTTCTTTCTTTCTTTTTTTTTTTTTTTTTTTTTGAGACAGGGTCTTGCTCAATTGCCCAGGCTGTAGTGCAATGGTGCAATCACAGCTCACTGTAAACTTAAACTTTTGGGCTCAAGAAATCTTCTGCCTCAGGTTCCAGCGTAGCAGGGACTACACTCACCACCATGCTCAGCTGATTTTTTTTTTATTATTATTATTCTTTTTGTAGAGACAGGGTCTTGTT
>PVKV010028635.1:0-24712 GCA_004027835.1 Alouatta palliata
TGATGGTGATGGTGATGAGGATAATAGTGATGGTGATGGTGATGAAATGATGGTGATGGTGATGGTGCTAATGATGGTGATGGTGATGGTGTTAATGATGATGGTCATGGTGATGAGGATAATAGTGATGGTGATGGTGATGGTGATGGTGCTAATGATGATGGTGATGGTGATGAGGATAATAGTGATGGTGATGGTGATGAAATGATGGTGATGGTGATGGTGATGAGGATAATAGTGATGCTGATGGTGATGAAATGATGGTGATGGTGATGGTGCTAATGATGATGGTAATGGTGACGATGATGGTGAGGCGATGATGTTGGTGATGGTGATGAGGATGATGGTGATGATGGTGCTGATGGTGATGGTGATGGTGCTAATGATGATGGTGATGGTGATGAGGATAATAGTGATGGTGATGGTGATGAAATGATGGTGATGGTGATGGTGCTAATGATGATGGTGATGGTGATGAGGATAATAGTGATGGTGATGGTGATGGTGCTAATGATGATGGTAATGGTGACGATGATGGTAAGGCGATGATGTTGGTGATGGTGATGAGGGTGATGGTGATGATGGTGCTGATGGTGATGGTGATGGTGCTAATGATGATGGTGATGGTGATGAGGATAATGGTTATGGTGATGAGATGATGTTGGTGATGGTGATGGTGATGAGGGTGATGGTGATGGCAATTACTCAACTGGAATCTGAAGAATTGTATTAAGGCCCACACACACCCTTCTGGACATATTTTTTCACTTCTGGCAGTAGCCAAGAACATGTTTAGTGACTTTTCTTCTACCTATTATTATACAGTAATAGCCAGGCTAGTTATTGTAAACAGGCTTATTAGATTTAGTCAAATTTTTGAACACTAAAGAACTTAATTTTTTTCTTTTTACAAAAGCAATTCATCTTTTTAACAGAAAATGAAGACGAAATAATCACACTCACACCCTCCCTCATTCTTAGGCAATCTTGCATGCATAATTCTCAAAATTTATATATATCTCTCTCCATATATTACCAAATCACACACAAATCACCGAAAGTTGGTGCTTTTCCAGCTTTTCATGTGCATGTTCTACACATTGTCAGTATCCGAAATCATTTATGGGCATTCATGATTATTTTTAACCCATTCCCTAACTTGCTATTATTTGCCCATGTTTAGTTTTTCCAGTGTGAGAAATGAATTCGTTATTACTGCAATGTAATGAATGATCCAGCCCCTACGTTTGCCATTAAAATCAAATATCCAGATGAGAAGGGAGGGAAAAAAAAGACAGTCTGGTGTGAATGTGGATGCATGTGGTGAGGAAGAGTGAGCTTTCTTAGAGAAGCACTTTATTCGCCCTTTCCTGTATCTCCATATCTAACTGCCAGTTCTCAAGCAGCCTGTTGTCTGGGACCTGGAGGTGGGGCCAGAGGGAGGCGCCTACCAGACTGTATTGCGCTGTTCACACTCCAGAAGCTCAGCAATTGGGCTTTCCTCTAAATGAGGTGCTATTAAATGAACTCTGTGCCCTTCAGCTGGGATCTGCGTGCCATTTCTCCCTAGTAATGGAGCAAACAAGCCTTAATGAAAAATCATGACCTCAGCAGAGCCTGTGAGCACTGGGCTGCTGTTGAGCCTTTATAACTGATGTGCAGCAGTTACAGGGTTTCACTCAGTAAAACTGGGATGCTGTTGCTGGATAAGGCTAGAGGTTTCCATAGTAACAGGAGTGATGGCAAGCCCTGGGGACCAGGGGTCATATGAGGTTCATGTGGGGAAGAGGAGGGTTCACGTGGCGAGGTGGGAGGAGAGACTCCAGGCACTTTCTGCATTAGAGGGGAGGCCGGCACTGGGTGAAACCATCAGGTTGGGAAGCTTGTCTTCCACGCCTTCCTGCCACTCTTCTGTTCTCCCTCCTCTTCCTTTCTAAATCCTGCCCTGCTTGGGCTGCTCAGGAGTCCCCACTTGCCACCTGGACCTGGACACAGCCTACGGAGCAAGCCTGTCCACGCCTCCTTAGCCATCTCTGCGCCGCTACTTTGCAACGTCTTTACAGATTAATGGTGATGAACTGAAAGTACCACTGTGTTAAAGACCTGGAGGGCAAGTATTTTCTTTCACAATTTTTACGTTGGACCAAGCGATCTCCACAGATAGGATGCTTCCTCTCAGGGCTGGCACACAGGTTACCTGGAGAATCCATCTCTAGCCTTGATTGCTAGTGAGTGTTTTGAGAATTATAGCACTGGGGCCAGGCTGGGCCAGTGGGGCACTGTGATCAGCTGGTGATGTCTGCCAGTGTGCAGCAGAGAAGCTGGTGACCGTGAGCAGGTTACCTGCTAACTTCCTTCAACCCAACTGTGAAACACCAGACAGGAGGGAAGCTGGGGGTAGAAATCAGCATACACCATTGAGATCCTTCATGGTCTGCTTGCACGTGAGGCATTATTTTGATACCACTGTAAACACTCTTCTCTTATAGCTCGTTCTTGTACCATCTATGTCCGGGGGAATACTGACCCATCAGATGAGGGAGAATAACTATGTGTCTCTACAACTCATGTCTACTCACATTTTGAGTCTGAAAATGTGGATTTTTCTTATTTCTGGTCATCTTGATCATTCCTTCAAGTCTTACCTTAAAAGAGTATGTTCTAGAACTGGTTTTTGGGGGAAGTGCATCTCCTCTTGCCTTAGCAGCCTCCAGTTAGAGAAAACCCGTAGCCTTGCAGCAATAATTTTCACTCTTCAAGGTCCACTTCTGATTTTCGTTAATATTTGGAAGACAGGACCACATGTTTCCCCCATTAGAGTTAACAAGTGACTTCCAGAATATGGTTGTTAGAAGTTTAAACATTATCCTCAGATTTAGTTTCTATTTTTTTTATGCCTTTGCCCAAAATGGAGCATGGGCCTGACAAATGGCATTCCTATTTCAAAAATACATTGTTTGGGATGAGCTACTGAAAGGCTGGGTGGGGGGTAACCAAGGTTGCTGGTGGGTGGGGAAAGGCCATTTCCTGTATTTCTAAGTGTTAGTGACTGTCAGCCAACATGAAGGAGGCAGCTGACGCCACTGAGGGTGGGCAGGGCCTTTGTACCTTTCCTCTGTGTCCTCAAGTGTGTCAGTTTCCTATTGCTGTTCTGACAAATTTCCACAAACCCAGTGACTTAAAAAATATGCATTATTGCCGGGCATGGTGGCTCACGCCTGTTATCCCAGTACTTTGGGAGGCTGAGGTGGACAGATCATTTGAGATCGGGAGTTCAAGACCAGCCTGACCAACATGGTGAAACCCCGTCTTTACTAAAAACACAAATATGAGCTGGATGTGGTGGTGCATGCCTGTAATCCCAGCTACTTGGGAGGCTGAGGCAGGAGAATCACTTGAACCCCGGAGGTGGAGGCTGTAGTCAGCCTAGACTGTGCCACTGCCCTCCAGCCTGGGAGACAGAGTGAGACTTTGTTTCTCTCTCTCTCTCTCTATATATATATATGTGTGTGTGTGTGTGTGTGTGTGTGTGTGTGTGTGTACACATTTACTGTCTTAGTTTTGGAATTTAGTAGTCCTAAAATCAAGGTGTCAGCAGAACTGCATTCCTTCTGAGGTCTCCAGAAGAAAATCTGGTCTTTTTGACCAGCTTCTAGAAGCTGCCTTGGCTTGAGGCCTCTTCCGTCATCTTCAAAGGCAGCAAGGTAGCATTCTCCAATTGCTCTCGCTCTGACTCTGACCTCTGCTTCATTGTCACTACTCTCTGTGTCTCTGATCCTCCTACCTCCCTGTTATAATGATCGCTGTGATTAGAGTGGTTCAATGTGATCTGAGGTAATTTCCCCATTTCAAGGTCCTTAATCGCATTGGTGGATTCCCCTTTGCCTAGCATGGTAACATATTCACAGGTTCCAAGGATTAGAATGTGGGCATCTTTAGGGAGGCGTGACTTTGCCCACCACATCGAGGATCAGGAGTTGTTCCTTGTGGCTTGATCCCAGTGGGGCTGGGAAACCTGGCAGAGATGTTGCCTATTCTGGACTATTAGTGGCTGAGCTACTGAATAAAATTCTGCTGTGAATTGAATGACCTAAGGTCACCTTGAAGAAAATAGTAACAGGAACCTTGTATATTTTAAAAGAGAATACAGACAATCAATTCTGTAATTAAAAAGTAAATCATTTCCATCCCCAATACCAGCAGTGGCCCCCCCATGAATTCGCGCAACTAGATCTTACGGAACATTATCAGCACTCTCACAACAGCCTCTTCAAACATGCAAGCTTTCCAGAATTACAGCTTATGTGATATTTGCAGCTGTCTCTCCTGCTGCAAAGGAAGCTGCTTTTGTCTTGATGTGAGCCCAGCAATGCTTACGTTTCTGTTTTTTGTTTGTTTGTTTGTTTGTTTTTTCCCCAGAATTCCTTCTCTGATATTAGGGCGTCTTCTCTGAAAGTTCAGTGAACTGGTCAAAGCAGCTGAGAGATGCACCTGCTGACTTTGTGCTCTGTCTGCTATTTTCTTTCCGCTTAAGTCACTCTCAACAAAACAGTGAGAGAGGTTTGATTACCTTCGGAGGTAGCTGGCCCAGGCATGCAATCAGGGCTTAATTGGAAACCCCGAGTGCCAAGTCTGGCCCCTCAGATGAGCAGATTCCCTCCAGGGGGAAGGATAAGTATATATTTCTTTGTTGGGGTGGGGGGTCTCTTGAAGCCTCCCTGCACTTAATAACTGAAATCAAAGGCTCCCTGGGTGAACCCACCTAGGCAAGAGAAAGCTTTTTCATCTGCATAACACAATTTCAAGCAACTCATCTCTTTTTTTTGTTTGTTTTTTTGAGACAGAGTTTTGCTCCGTCGCCAGGCGCCATGCTGGAGTGCAGTGGTGCAATCTCGGCTCACTGCAACCTCCGCCTCCCGGGTTCAAGCAAGTCTCCTGCCTCAGCCTCCCGAGTAGCTGGGACTACAGGCATGTGCCACCACACCCAGCTAATTTTTTTTTTGTATTTTTAGTAGAGACGGGGTTTCACCATGTTGGTCAGGATGGTCTCGATCTCTTGACCTCGTGATCCGCCCTCCTCGGCCTCCCAAAGTGCTGGGATTACAGGCGTGAGCCACCGCGCCCGGCCACAATTCATCTCTTTAAAAGACACTGAGAGAGTCGGGCATGGTGGTGCATGCTGTAGTCCTTGCTACTTGGGAAACAGAGGCAGAGGATCGGTTGAGCCCAGAAGGTTAAGGGTGCAGTGAGCTATGACCACGCCACTGCATTCTAGCCTGGGTAACAGAGTAGAACCCCATTTCTTAAAAAAAAAAAAAAAAAAAAGGATACTGAGGGAAAGAGAGGAAACTTCACTTTGAGCATTCTACCCAGAGCTGTCAGAACCAGGGCTCAGCAGGTAAGTGAGGTGGAGTTGGAGCAAGCCTCTGCTGGACGGGTGAGACTCATCTCAGCTCCCAGAGTTTGCAGCAAATGTGCAGGAAGCATGCATTCCAGCTGTCTTCCCTCAGGGAGGACTTAAGTTCTCGTTGTCCTGGGGTTTTGTAGCTCCAGGTCTGGGCAGAGGTCTGTATCTGCTGCCATCACGCATTGTACCTTTGTCTTCGTTAGACCTTCATAAGTATGGAATCATCCAGTATGTATTCTTTGAGTCTGACTATGTTTGCTTAGCAAGTGTTTATAAGATTCATTTAAGTCCTTTCTTGTATCAAAAGTTCATACCCTTTCACCTTCCTTCCTTCCTCCCTCTCTCCTTCCTTCCTTCCTTTTTCCCTCCCTCTCTCCCTCCCTCTTTGTCTTTTCTTTCTTTCTTTCTTTCTTTCTTTCTTTCTTTCTTTCTTTCTTTTTCTTTCTTTCTTTCTTTCTTTCTTTCTTTCCTTCCTTCCTTCCTTCCTTCCTTCCTTCCTTCCTTCCTTCCTTCCTTTCTTCCTTCTTCTTTTTCTTTCTTTCTTTCTCTCTCTCTCTCTCCCTCTCTCCCCTGCCTTCCTGCCTTCCTTCTTTCTCTTTCTTTCTTCCTCCCTCTCTCTCTTTCTCTCTTTCTTCCTCCTGAGTTATATTTCCATTGTGTGCATGTGTCATTGTCAGTCTATCCATTCTTCTCTTTTGTATGTTTGGTTTGTTTCAGTGCTTGGCTGTTATAAAGAAAGTTGCCATGAACATCCATGTACAAGTTTTCATGGAGGCATACATTTTTATTCCTTTTGGGTAAATTCTTAGGAATGGAATTGAGGTTGCATGATAAGTATATGTTTAACTTTGTAAGAAACTGCTAAACTGTTTTCAAAAGTGTTAAAACAATGTTACTTTCTCAACAGCAATGTATGAGACCTGCAAATATTCCACATTCTTGCCAATATTTGTTATTGTCTGTATTTTTCACTTTGGTCTTTCTCCTGGCTTCCTAGATATTTTTTAGTTTCTCTTTTAAAATAGTTTTCTTGGTTGCTCTAGCATTTGAAATATGCTTTTTCAACCCACCCCAGTCTATTTTCAAATGATACTATGCCATAATTTAGGAAACTCATAGCAATATAAACATTTTCTCTCTCTCATCAGTTGTGCTATTGTTCTTACACATTACTTCTAAATGTGATAAACTCTAGAATATATTGCTGCTTTTGCTTTTAACAGTTATTTTTTAAAAAAATTAAAATACAAGACAAATCTATTTTACATTCACCCATATATTGATAATTTATGGTGCTGTTCATTCCTTTGTGTAGAGATTTCCATCTGGTCCTATTTTTATTCTACCTCAATAACTTTCTTTAATATGTCTTATTTTGCGGTCTGCTGGAGGTGAAATGTCTTGTTTTGTTTTTCTTTTTTTGTCTTGAAACATTTTTATTTTGCCTTATTATTGGAAAATATCTGTGCTGAGTATAATTTCTGAGATGTCACTTTGGTTTTTATTTGCACTTTAATGATGTTGGTTCATTGTCCTCTGGCTCACATGGTTTCTGCCAATACATCAGGTGCCTTTTTTCACCTTTGTTTCTTAATAACATACTCTTTGTTTCTTTGGCTGCTTTTCAGATTTTCTCATTATTGTCCGTTTTCAGCAATTTGCTTATGATATACCTTGGTGTTGATTTTTTCATGTTTATACTAATGTGGATTTAAAAAGTTTTTTAGAGATGTTCTCACTCTTTCACCCAAGCTGCAGTGCAGTGGGGTGATCATGGCTTATTGCATCCTTTACCTCCTGGGCACTCCTCCTGCCTCAGCATCCCAAGTAGCTTGGAGTACAGGTGTGTACCACCGTGCTCAGCTATTTGTTTTTTAGGATGGGATCTTGTATATTGCCCAGGCTGGTCTCAAACTCCTGGGCTTAAGTGATCCTCCCACCTCAGCCTCCCAAAATGCTGGGATTACAAGTGTGAACCACCATGGCCAACTAATTTGGGTTTTTAGATCTTAGATCTTTGAGATTTTGTTTTCTTTGAATTTTGTAAAAAACTAGTCATTTTTTTTCCAATTTTTTCAAAAAATTTTTTTAACTATTTTATGTTTCTGGGACTCCAATTATCTGTATACTTGACTGCTTGATGGGATCACATAGCTCACTGAGGTTTCCTTCGTTTTTTTTTCTACTCCTTCTTTTATCTATATATTATATCTTAGGCAGGTTCTATTTGTATATTTTCAAGTTTACTGAGCTTTTTTTCTGCAGTGTCTAATCTCTTGTTACTGCCGTTCATTCAGTGAAATTTTTATATTAAATGCTGTATTTTTTATCTCTATAAGTTCTTTTTAACAATATATTTCATCTTATAGTATTTATGTTTTTCTTTAAATCTTTGAATATATTTATAATATTAGTAATAACGCTTTTATGTCTTTTTCAGCTAATTATATCATTTCTGTCTTTGCTGTCATTGACAGATTCTTTATCCTGGTTTTTGGTCACATTTCCCCACTTGTTTACATATTTAGCGATTTATTTTTTTCTTACTGGAGTTAGACATTGTGTTTTATGCTCCTGAGTGCTGAATTTTGTTACATTCCCTTAAAGGGTGCTGGACTTTTTTCTAGCAGGCAGTTAAGTTACTTGTAGACCTGCCTGGTCCTTTCAAGTTCTTTTTAAAAATGATGGAATTGGGTGAAGATCAGCCTTTTCTTCTAGGGCTAATTTCTTCCTTCTACTAAGGCATAGCCTTTCTTGTGTCCATAACAAATGCCTCATGCACTTAATAATCACCGCTTGGTGGGAACTTGAAAACTTCCCGGTCATATGTGAGCTCTGGGAATTTTTCAGCTTATTATCACCACAAATAATTTTCCTTTATTGCAGCTGTTCTTTCTCTCAGTCTTATGGAATTTCACCCTAGACATGTGCAGATTCATATTCAAGGGCTCCTGATACAGACTTTTGTAGCTCTTTTTGTTTGTATGTGTGTGTGTGTGTGTGTAGCCTCCTGCCCTCTGGTATCCTGCTCTACAAGTTCTAGCTGCCTCCAACTTCCTGAACTATAGATTTCTTTCCACAGTTGAGCAGAATGCTGGGATCTGTTTGGGTTTTGTCTACCTAGTGGGTGGTCTGGAAATTGTCTTCCCACAGAAAGCCTTAAATGTTCACCTTGTTTGTTTCCACCTTGACTCATGGCTCACAATCCTGTAGCAGGTATTGTCCAATGTCTAAAAACATTTATTTCATGTATTTTTCCAGTTTTTCTAATTGTTTTTAATGGCAAGGGTGCCAGTACTTTATCAATCGCTGTTTCACCATCAAATGCGGGCGTCTGTCTTTTAAAATTTCCTTCTTATCACAACCCTAAAAGGTTAGTATAATTAATCCCATTTTACGTTTAGTAAATCTTAGGTACCAAAGGGTAGGAAAATTGATTATACCATCTTGTTAACAGTTTTTCATTGTACCAATGAAGATTCATTCACTCACCTCACAAATACTGAATACTTGCTTTGTTCCAGACAACAGGTTGAGTCTAAAATGCTGAATAGAGAATATATGGTCTTGGTACTTACTGAGCTTACAGTTTCCTGGTGATGACAGCACAGTGCTTGGCTTATTGTACAAGATCACGAAAGACTTGCTGAATCAATATCTACAATTGATGCTGTAAGAGCCTCCTACTGTGTGCGAGTGAGGGCTTCGGTTCTGCTTTCCCGTTCCACACACTTCTGCAGTGTTCCTGGTTCATGGTCATGTAGCACTGTCTTGGTTCCTTCCCATGACAGGAAGCTTGTTACCACACAAGGCAGCACATCCATTATGAAACTCTAATTGACTACAGAGTCCCCCAGCCAGGATATAAGTGAATACTGGGCCAATCAAAGAGTGTAGCGGTTGTTCTGCAGGGGCGAAAGGGCAGAGAGGAGGGAACTTGGGAACCACGAAGATTCACTTCATTTATCAATTTTTCCAGTGCCTGATCAGGATCTGTGTGTCTTTTACTCTGCTAGGGCCCTGTCTTTATTCCTCAGCAGTTGGCTGACAGCTTGTCTGAGAGGCTGTGCAAAGAATTCATGTCTGCGGCGTGAGTGGTGGGCTGGGGCCGGGCTGAACTCCATGACCACTGAGAGTCTTCCTGCTTCCAAGAGCCTTCAGCTTGAGCTTTCTTGCTCCACTTCTGCCCTTCAGAAGCTTTATTCATGGTCAGACCTAAAAAATATAAAAAGCTAACCCCTGCAAGTGCACCTTCATTGCACATTTTCTCCCCAGAGTTTACAAAGGGTTTATTTAAAGTTGCCCTAGTATTTTCCTCTGCACCATATGGTCTAATTCCACCTGGCTTGTTTCCACACTTTCCTCTTCAATTTCTGAGTCCTTGCTTCCACCTTCAGATCCTACTGAGTGATCCAACCTCTGGAATCTCTGATCTGGAATCTCAGAGGCCACAAGGCTGTCCTCTGTAGTAGGGGTCCTTGAAATCCATGTTCCAAAGTGTCAGGTTGGCCCTTGGACGGAAAGCCAGGAAATACAGGTCTCTTGTATGTGTGCTGTGTTTGTAATCTGAGAGGCTCTTAAGAATGTTTTATTTATTTTAATAAAGCATTTTAATTTACCTTGGAACAAACAAAAAAATCTAATTTAGAATAAGGAATGAGGTTACCCGGAGAACAACATTCCTCTATCATAGTGATTTCAGGCTTTGAATAACCTTGTTAATTCAATTCAACGATGTGCCTGGGCTAGCAGAGCCGGCTCTTAATCCAAGGAGACAGTAGAGTAAATTGGCTTGCTGGTAGCTCAAGCACACTTCGGTCCTGCTGGCCTGTTTCTCTCAAAGGGCATATGGCTCAAGCAAACCCATCAGCCTTAGCCATGAGTAGAACACCTGGTCAACTAACTAGGAATGTATTTAACTGTGAGTATGAACCTTCAGTATAAAAAGTGATTACATATTCCTTTTCATATAAATATTTCAAATGTATAAGACAAAAATATTGATTGCTAACAATGTTGCTGCTGAAAATCAAGTGAGTTTCAGCCATGCCTAAGAACAGGCAGGCCTAGTTCAATCATCCTGTTGGACTAATCACTATGAAGCCAACTTGTAAGCCAATTTGCAAATCACAGGATTTGCACGTCTATCTGCAACGATAGTAGAAGGTCCAAATTTCTGGAACATACAGTCTGGCTTTTACTTTTATTTTATTTATTTTGAGACAGAGTCTTGCTCTGTCACCCAGGCTGGAGTGCAGTGGTGAAATCTTCGCTCACCACAACCTCCACCTCCTAGGTTCAAGGATTGTCATGCCTCGGCCTCCAAAGTAGCTGGGGCTATGTTTGCACACCACCACACCTCAATAATTTTTGTATTTTTAGTAGAGGTGGGATTTTCCATGTTGGCTAGGCTGGTCTTGAACTTCTGGCCTCATGCAATCCACCTGACTTGGCCTCCCAAAGTGCTGGGATTATAGGTGTGAGCCACTATGCCCAGACTAGTCTGGCTTTTAAAATGTGGTTGCATCTGATATTTGAAGTGTATCACCCTACGTAGTTAGAAACCTCAAATCTTACTCTGTTGTTTTTGCTTAAGTTAACTATTTTGGTTGTTAGCACCTCTCATTAACCATCTATGCCTCTTAACCCTCAACATCAATACATTGATTTAGTAAGAAATTATCTTGACATGGCTTGACATAAATAGTGCTAATTATTTTTGCTTTCCATTCTTCCTCAAAAGTCATATCTTGACATTTTATCCTTTATTTTTTTCTTCTGAAGACTTAGCCCTGTACGTAAAAACAAATTCTCTCTTTGTAGATGAAGGTAACATTAAAAATTACTGAGTTCATTGTTATTTTTTCTTTTAAAAAACTTTTATTGTTAAATATAGGAGCTCTAGAAAAACAACACAAAACACATGCCTAGATTACTTACTTATGATGTGAACGCACTTAAAACCAACACCCAGGTCAAAAATGGTGCTTTTGCAGCCTTCCTAGGGCTTCTCCGTTCCCATCATACCAAATGTCCCTGAAGTAGCCTGGCTTTCCTTCTTCTCTCTTTATTTATTTAAAAGGCAAGGTCACTCTCTTTTGCCCAGGCTGGAGTGCAGTAGCATGATCATAGTTCACTGTAGCCTCAACCTCCTTGGCTCAAGTCATCCTCCTGCCTCCTGTGTAGCTGGGATTATAGGCACTTACCACCACTCACAGTTGATTTTTTATTTTATATTAATTTTATTTTTTTTATTGTAGAGATGGGGTCTTGCTATTTTGCCCAGGCTGGTCTCAAACTCCTGGCCTCAAGAAATCTCTCTGCCTTGGCCTCCCAAATGCTGGGATTATAGATATGAGCCACCATGCCTGGACTCCCCTGATTTTTATAGTAACAGTTATCTTGTATTTCTTACCATTTTTATCCTCTTGTATCAAACCCTAGAGAGTATAGTTTAGTTTCATTGATTCATTTTTCTTATTTGACAGCTTCTTAAGATTTTCAGTTCAGAGGATTTTCCTCCGTCATATCCATTTCCTTTCTCTTCCGTACAGTTAACCTGTTGAGTCACCAGAGATGTCTGATCTGTGGACGTATCTACTGTCTGGGTTTACTGAATGTACGCTCACCAGCCAGTCCAGCATGTTGTTCTTGCTTCATAATCCTGCAGATTGGGAGCTGGATTCTGGGACTTGGTTAGACTCAGATTTGGTCATTTTGGCAAGACTAAAAGTGGTGGGTGTTCGTTCATCAGGAGACACGTGATGTCTGGTTGTCTCTGTGACATTATGATCAGATATACATACATATGTATGTAAAATCATAACCATATAACCATAATCACAACCATATAGCCATAGAGGAAAGTCTATGTATATATATGTATGTATGTATGTATATGTATTATGTATGTATATGCATGCATGTATATATATATACATATATACACACATGCATAGGTTTTCACTATACCAACCTCTGCCAGCTTCCAACTTCTCTTCTGCAGCTTCTCCTGTCTCTCAGCCTTCACAGAACTAAAGAGGGTGAGAGCCTTACTTTGGCTTCAGAGGATGTTACAGCTGGTTTGATCTACCCAGAACACTGAAACATTCTCCACAGCAGTCATAAGCCTGTTTCATTTTCTTATCATTGTGTGTTCACTGGAGCAGCACTTTTCTATTTCCTTCAAGAAATTTGAGCTCAGCGCGGTGGCTCACGCTTGTAATCCCAGCACTTTAGGAGGCTGAGGCAGGTGGATCATGAGGTCAGGAGATCGAGACCATCCTGGCCAAAATGGTGAAACCCCATCTCTACTAAAATACAAAAAATTAGCCGGGTGTGGTGGTGCATGCCTGTAATCTCAGCTACTCGGGAGGCTGAGGCAGGGGAATCACTTGAACCTGGGAGGCAGAAGGTGCAGTGAGCCAAGATTGTACCACTGCACTCAAGCCTGGTGACAGAGCAAGACCCTATCTCAAAAAAAAAAAAAAAAAAAAAAAAGAAAGAAAGAAAGAAAGAAAATTTCCTTTGGCTGTTTGGTAGAAGAGGTCCAGCTTTTGGCCTGTCTTGGCTTTCAACATGGCTTCTCCACTTAGCTTTTGATTTAAAGTGAGAGATGGGCAACTCTTCCTTTCACTTCAACTCTTAGAGGTCACTGTAGGGTAATTCCTTGGCCTAATTTCAACAGTTTTGTGTCTCAGAGTAGGGCTCCCCAACTCTCGAGCTGTGGACAGGTACTGGTCCATGGCCTGTTACAAACCTGGCCACACCGCTGGAGGTGAGTGGGGGGAGGGCAAGCATTACAGCCTGAGCTCTGTCACCTGTCAGATCAGCGGCGGCATTAGATTCTCATAGGAGCACAAACCTTGCTGTGAATTGCACCTGCGAGGGATCTAGGCTGTGCTCTCCTTATGAGAGAATCTAACTAATGCCTGATGATCTGAGGTGGAATAGTTTCATCCCAAAACTAGCCCTCCACCCCCGTTCATAAAACACTGTCTTCCGCGGAAACAATTTTGGGTGCCAAAAAGTTGGGGATCGCTGTCTCAGGGGATAGAGATGTCCAAGGAGAAGGGAAAGCAACGGGGGAATGGCTGGTCGGTGGAGCAGTCAGAATACACACACTTATTCAGTCAAATAGCTGTTTTATATGAGTGTAGCTGGTGGTATCCCAAAACAATTACAATGGTTACATTCAAAGATGTTTGAGTACACTTTGCAGGATCATCGGTGCAGCTCAGGTGGTAATGCAAAGATCATCATGCTGTCTGATGTGAGTGTGGTTGGTGGTATCCCAAAACAATTACAATTGTTACAATGGTAACATCGGAATGTTAACTATTGTGGTATCTATTGTTAATGTAACATTCAGACGTTACTATTGTAACTATTGTAATCATTTTGGGATACCGCCAACTACTCTCATTTCACCATCACCATAACGGATAAAATAATAATAAAAAAGTTTGAACTACTGTGAGAATTACCAAAATATGACACAGAGACACAAGGTGAGCACATGCTACTGGAAAAATGGCACTGATACTTCCTCAAGAACTGTTCCCTTGCATTCACAGCTTGGCTGTTTGGTACAGGAGGCCCAGCTTTTGGCCTGTCTTGGCTTTCAACATGCCTTCTTCACTTCGCTTTTGATTTAAAGTGAGAAATGTGAAACTCTTCCTTTCACTTGAATTCTTGGAGGTCGTTGTAGGGTTATTCACTGGGTGATTGGCCCTGTGTGCAGGGTGGCCACACACCTTCAGTATGTGAAAAAGTGCAGTGTCTGAGAAGTGGAGTAAAGGTGCAGCCCAGTGCAGGGAGTTCTGCCCGTGTGCCAAATGTTCTGAGTGCACACTGACCCTTCGGATTCAAAATAGAACTGTAAATGCTGGGGTGTTCACCAAGCCTCTCTCTTGCCACAGTTAAATCTTTCTTCCGAATAACAACCTTGGTTCTCAATAACATGGGAAGAATGATAAAATATCCCATAATTGCTTGTTCATTCCACCTTACACACACATGTCTCAGAGTCACAATACAAATGCTATCACTGCCAATAACATTAATGAAAGCATTAAACTTTTTTTTTGCGGATGTTGTACCCATTTTGCCCCATTTTTCAGTAATATTATATCTATTTTGCCAGAGCGCAGAAGCAACACATACCATACTCTCTCCCTTTTAATCCACATTATTAAGAGTTAGTTATTCAAGTAACTATTTAACGCTTGCAACCAGTACCTTTATTGGTGCCTCACTAGACACTTTGGTTTTCTGAAGTCAATTCCTTAGCAAGCTCCTCGAGAAGGGCTCACACATGCTGATAACAGGTTTTCGGTGCCATTTATGTATGGAAGTCAGTTTGCTGGCTCTAAACCTTAGGCTCACATTTTCTTTCGTATTTTAAATGCTGCTCCATTTTCTTAAGACTAAACCATGGCTGTCAAAAATCCTGATGATAATACTATATTTCCTCTTATGAAGCTATAAGGCACTCAGTTGTTTGTGTAGCTGTCCAAACATATTTTTTAAGTCTAGTAATTTTATTAGACTATATGATTTGGCCATTCTGGGTCAATATGATCAGGCTCAGGGTGCCTTTTTCAATGTATAGTGTCCATGTGTGATGTGTATGTAACTGATTACAGAAACCATGTTCTCAGGTGATAAGTGCTTACCAATACTTTAGTGGGATGAACAATATTTGGGGAAGGTTCTAGAGCAAGGATCATCAAACTTCAGGCCATGGGCCAAATTTCCCTGTTTTATTGCGACCTGCAAGCTGAGAATGGTTTTTGCCTTTTTAAATGGTTAAATTTGAAATGGCTGTTTAAGTTCCTATGCACAATCCTCTTGCCCTGAAAGCCTAAAATATTTACTTACCCGGTCTTTTAAGGAAAAGCACGTTGCCTCCTGTTATGAGACAATAATTGCAGGAAATGTGGGAAAGCACCCAGCGGACAGGGTGGAGGCTGCCGAATCGGGAGACTGACTTGATTTGTTCTCAGCACTACAGACCTCCGTCTCCTCAATTCCTTTTGCCTACACATCCTCTTTCAGAACTTCCCACGGGGACCCCAGGTCCTGCCTCCACCTCCCATCTCCCTTTCTACCTCTCTAGCAAGCTCCTCTCACAGTGGAGCCTGATGAAGTCACTCACAGTGAGGGAATGTACAATGTCCTGGGAAATGCTACTCATTCTGAGCACCTTGCATTTCTCTAGGGATAATGGCTTTCAGGAAAAGGAACAGGTGTCTGAATTTTGAATTCCAAGATTCAGACTGTGTGTGTGTGTGTGTGTGTGTGTGTGTGTGTGTATGTGTGTGAGGGACTGCGAGTGTGTGAGTTTATGTGTGTGAGTGTGGGGCTATGTGAATGTGTGTGTGTGCATGCGGTTGAGTGTGTGTGGGGATGTGACTGTGTATGTGGTATGTGTGAGTACATTTGTGTGAATGTGGGGCTTGTGTGAGTGTGTGTGTACAGGCATATGTGAGTGTATGGGAGTGTGTGACTGTATGTCTGTGTATATTTATGTTTGAGTATGAATAGGAGATGTATGTGTATGCATGTGTAGTGGGTGTGTGTATGTGCAGATGTGTTTAAGTGTGCACATGTATATGTTTATATTTGTGTTTCAATGGGAGTGGGAGAATGTGCATGAGTAGTGTGTGCATATGTATTTGTGTTTGAGTGTGAGTGGGGAATATGAATGTGTGGGTATTTGTGTGTGAGTGTGTGTGGGTTATGTGTGTGAGTGCATGTGTGAGAGTATGAATGTGTATGGGCATATATATGAGAGCATGTGTGTGAGTGTATGTTTATAGGTGTGAGTGCGTGAGGATGTGTGAGAGTGTGTGAGAGAGTATATGAGGTTGTGGGTGAGTGAATTTGTGTGTGAGCATGTGTGAATATGCCCACATATGCCCACACACATGCCCAGTGTACTGGGTCTGCAAGTGTGTGTGTAAGGGTGTGTGTGTGTATGTGTGTATGTGAATATGTGTGTGGGTATGAGTGAGTGTGTGAGTGTATTGTGTTTGCAAATGTGTGTGAGGGTATGTGTGTAAGTGTATGTGTGAGAGTTTGAGGTTATTTGAGTGTGAGTGAATATGTGTGTGAGAGAGAGTCTGTGAGTGTATTGGTCTGAGAGCGTGTGTGAGAGTATGTGTGTGAGTGTGCATGAGTGTGTGTGAGTATATGCGTGTGAGACTTTGTGAGGGTATGTGAGAATGTGTGTGTGTGTGACTGTGCATGTGTGAGTGTGTGAGAATTTGTGAAGGTGCGTGAGGGTGAGTGAGAATGTGTGTGTGAGGGTGTGTAAGTGACTGTGTGAGGGTGAGAATGTGTGTGAGGGTGTGTAAGTGTGTGGTATGTGAGGGTTAAGTGACTGTGTGTGTGGTGTGTGAGTGAGAATATGTGTGTGTGAGGGTGTGTGAGGATGTGTGTGAGGGTGAGACTGAGGGTGTGAGAATGTGTGTGTGAGGGTGTGTATGTGTGTGTGAGCGTGTGTGAGTGAGAGTGTGTGTGAGGGTGTGTGAGAATGTGTGTGAGGGTGTGTGAGAATGTGTGTGTGTGAGGGTGTGTGAGTGACTGTGTGTGTGTGAGGGTAAGTGACTGTGTGTGAGGGGGTGTGAGTGAGAATGTGTGAGTGTGAGGGTGTGTGAGTGACTGTGTGTGTGTGAGTGCAAGGGTGGTGGTCATGGTGAGCTGGTGGACTGAGGTGCTCCCTGGCTTCTGAGGTGCTCTGTGGCTCTCTCCTGAGTCATTCATGGGATCTGGCCCCTGGACTTGGTGAGCAATTCACTCAGTGCCTCCAATGACCCACTCTCAGGCCAGGCAGGCTGCAGGGGTTCTGAAAGGAAGGGCTTCCCCGGCTCTCCGGCTCCCTAGTGGGACTCGCTTCCCTCCCCGGGCAGGAGGGCTCCGGAGCTCTGCAGGTACAGCCCTCAGCATTGTCAGGACTCTTATGAATGAGCCCTGAGTGGATGGAGAGACCAAGCGTGTTCTTGGGAGGGAAGGCATAACGTCGTAAAAATATCATGTGTGTCAAAATTGCAATCCCAGCAGGATTTTTTTTGGAATAGAATTAAATGATCATATTGCAGGGGGTGGGGGAAGCCCAAAAATTTTCTGGAAAACAATCAGAACATTACTGAAGGAAATTTACACTACACATTGAGGGTAATCAAATCAATATTGTTTTAGTATAGGAACAGATGCATTAATTAGTAGAACAGAGGATCCAGAAATAGATTCTAATACATAAGAAATTAAATTCACGATAAAAGTAGAATCGACATTTTATTTAGAAAAGTTGGCTTGTCTGAAAAGCGATACTGGCACAACTTACCAGTTGTCCATCTGGGAAAAATATCACGTTGGACCGCTATGTCAGACCGTATCCAAAAATAAATTGCAGATGGATTAAGGACATATGCTTAAAAAATCACTAAAAATGGTAAAAGCAGTTTTAAGGGTGAGGAGACATTGTTAACAAAGAAAACTGAAAAGTCATGGGGTGATAGATACGCACATCACAGTCTGTATGAACATGCATTGCAGAAAGAAGCCAGGAACACAATTTAAAAATAAGTGATAGTTTTGGAAAATGTGTTTGAATGAAGAGGACAAATAAAGCTCCGATGTCTTACAAAAATAACAAGAGAAAAGAGAGACAGATGGGTCCAGGATGTGAACAAAAGGACCTGGGGATCTCCCCGGAAGCAGGCCTGCGTGTGTCTAAGAAGCTTAGGGAGCTGTGGTTCGCTCAGAGGCTCCCTCCGTTCCCAACCCCCAGATCCTCCTCAGCGGCCACAGGGTGGCCTCAGCTCTCCCAGTCCTGCCCTGCCAGCCACTGCACATCCTGGGGGAGGCCTGCCTTCCTTCATCCCTGCCAGGGGTCTGCGCCCTGCTCTCCTGGCCAGCACCCGCATGTTATGGAAGTAATGACTTTCTCTGCCTCCATCGGACCAGGAACTCTGTGGTCAGCTTCAGGTGCCGGGTTCCAGCACCTTAGGCTGGAACCTCTGTGAGGAGAATGGTCAATACCCACTGTGGAAAAGGGTATGAATTACAAAAGAGTTTTGTGTGTTCCTCTTCTTTTACCAGTTCAGCCAACATTTAAAAACTGATGGATTGTGAAAACTACCTTTCTTCCTTTTCTTTAAAGAGGGCAAGATCTGTACTGTGGATGGAGCAGTGGCCATCCCCAAGCTGCGAAGCCTTTCCCTTTCAGTTCAGAGTCAGCCCCTGGCCCTGCAGGCATTTGAGTTTGAGGCTCCAGAATCTGGCTTCTCTGGTGTTCTCTGTAGCTCTGGGGCCAGCCAGCCACACCCATTTTGAGTCTGCTGTATAAGGGTGCTTCTCAGGTTTCTGGGACCATTCTTTACCAAATCCTCTGTGAATCTTGGCTTTGATTAAATCTGAGTTTGTTCTTGTGGTTTTGGCCTTTAGATTTAGCATGCCTGGTCCTTGTATTCCTAGCTTCTGAAAATGCCAGCTTTATGGTTTATATCTATATTCATCCATCCATCCATCCATCCATCCATCCATCCATCCATCCATCCATCCATCCATCTTTCCATACATACACACACATCCACACAGGTATGTATACCTGCGTATGCATGGTATACATACCATATTTTATTTATAAAATAGCTTTTAGGCCAGTTCTCTTCCAGATATTGAGTCATGCTTTTCCTATTCCCTGGAAGCAGGCAGAAATAATTACGGGGCAGACTTGTGTGCTGTTTCTTTAGGGATTTGGTGGGTGCCTTCATCATACCCTCCACTTTCTTCCTGTTCATGGCTCTGCCATCCAGAGCAGCACAGGCTTTCCAGCAGCCGCAATGTCTTGGGAGAGCTGCACACCTGCCAGCTCTGTTCAGACTCTGGTCCTACTGGCTCTAATGAAAAAACAAAAACAGAAAAACAAAAAAACTCAACAAAACCTTGGAACTCATGAAAAACTTGGGCTCATATTTTTAAAAACTTCTTTTTCTTATAATAAGGGACAGATGGATATGTTTATTTTTTAATTAAAAATTTTAACAAAACTTTTGGATCTCTCATAGGGCTATCTGTGATTTACCATGCTGGGCTCGGCTGTCATCAGAGATCAACTAGCATTCAGCCAGCCCTTCTCCAAGGTGATCTGAAGAGTCTCAGGCGACACGGCTCCCACCTATTATTTTTTGGTGCTGGCTTGTGTTTTGAACACATCTGCAAGACACCCTTGGCTGACTCATTAATTCCTTGTCATGCTCTCAAGAGAAAAGCTTAATGGGGCTATTTTCTATGTTTTTATCCAGCATGATGAGCTTTTTCCTTGAGTTTTTCTAAATTTTCCTGTAGGTCCTGAGACTCCATCTCCTGATCAGCTCTTGATGTAGTTTCCAGGCTTGGTGTGAGGAAGGTGGCTATTTTTTTTTTTTTTTTTTTTTTTTTTACAATTTCCTCTTTTTAAAACACTCAGGGAGACAGTGGTTTTAATAATCCCAACCCAAGCCTGCCACTCAGCTTGGTGGCCCTGTTTGTGACTCTGCTTGAGAGTTTCATAGCAATATGGCACCCAGTGGCAGGTTTCTTGAGAAAAACTGGGGATGATTTATTGGCTGACATAGGTGAAAATCAAAAGAGCTTCATAAACTTGGGTGGCAGCTTTGAAAGGTGGGGAGCCAGAGCCTTGGGCTGCTGAGAACCATGAAGACTTGCCCCACTCGAGCAGACACAGGTGCCTCTGTTACCACACTTATGCTCTTGTCTCAAATAGGCTCTACATGCGCCATCAAAGCCCTGACTGTATTTGTCCTTGCTGCACTCAGAGAGAGAGCAAGAGTGATAACAAGTTTGAACACACAACTCCGGCTCTCACTTCTGGCAAGACGAGGTACCCCTGGTTAGTCGTTGACTAAGGGCCAGCTCTGCTAAATATTCACTTTCGACTTTCACAGCAACCCTAGTGGGTGAATGCTACCTCTTTCCACATGTGACAGACGAGCAAACTGAGGCTCTGAGAATTTACATAACAGGCTGTGGCAGGGACAGAGATTGCACAGGGTGCTGCCTGACACCCAGGCCAATGCCAGACCACATGGCAGCCTGTAGCACGGAGGTGAAGAGCTCCCGTCCAGAAGCCAGTCGGTGGAAGCTCTTCTCTTTACTTGCTTGCTGGGTGACCCTTACCTCTCAGGATCTGTTTCTTTTTGTACAGAATGTGGGCAGTAAAGGGCCTCTTTACAGGGTTGGTGCAAGCAGTAAGGAATCACAACACCAAAGCGCACAGAACAGTGGAGCAGGTCGTGTGGGCATGAAATGTCATTGCTGCCATGTCATCTCCAAAGAGAAAAGGAAATTCCTTGGTAAGAAATGGAGCTGGTATGTTTTCGAGGTCTATTGGGTTCATGTTCATATTACACATTTTCCATTAAACTTCCTGCCCTCTTTTTGTTTTTCTTTTACCGAATTCTAGATTTCAGCCATGCCCAGTATATATGCTTCACAAACCCCCAATATGCAGATTATAGGTGTGTGCACTGTCATACCACGTGGGTTCCTATGTGGCGTCACACCTGCAAAAATGGAAGTCTGTCACTCACATGACAGTTACATTACCTGTCAGAAGGACAGAGTTCTGGAAGAATGACTCTCAGTGCATGCATGGTTCCCCCGGTAATAAAGAAGGTGTCTTTGCACGATCCTCTGCTCTCCTCTCTCCTAATGGGCACTCCAGAAGCACAGGCAGGGTGCCAGCTGGCATCTCCTGCTCAGTCCTTCATGGTTCATCGGGTGTTTAGGGTGATACAGGGACCCTGGGTTCTGTGAGGCCACTTAGTTTCTGCAGCACATCCACATGTAGGTGGACCCAGAAGCCCCAAGGAGCAGCTTCACACCATCACCTCTTCTGCCTTTCCCAGCCCTGGCCCTCTCAGGAGCATCACTTCTCCCCACTCACCTCCTGTTCCCATGCCAACGTGTCTTCCTTTTTGTTGGGCATATTAGGGGCTACATTGTGTTCCCCAAATCCATCTGATGGAGCTCTAACCCCCAAGATCTCAGAGCATGACTGCATTCAGAGATAAGGTCTTTAAAGAGTTGATTAAGGTAAAATTAGGTCATTAGAGTAGCCATGATCCAGTCCAACTGGTGTCTTTATAAAAAGAAGACATGAGGACATAGACAGGCACAGAGGGCTGACCCCGTGAGGGCACAGGGAAGATAGCTGCAAGCCAAGGAGAGAGGCTCAGTCCTGCTGACACCTCCATCCTGAACTTCCAGCCTCCAGAACTGTGAGAGAAGAAATGTCTGCTGTTGAAGTTAATTAATCGGTGGTGCTTTGTTATGGCAGCCCTGGAAAACACAGAAAATAAAAAGGAAAGAAAACATATGGTGAAGCATTTAACACATTGGAGATGCTCAATAGATATTACCTTTGTTTCTAAATAGTAAAAATAAATACAAAGAAAAAGAAAGAACATTCATATAGGCATTAAGTGCAAGTTACCAAAATCAGGTTTGGTTCTGTCACTTTGGATAAGCAGAATGGCAGAGGCAGCCCACGGCCAGCAGGCATTCCTCTATTTCTGCCTTGGATCAGACACCATGCCCTTAGGAGGGGTTCGGAGGAACGGGAAGTGCAGAACATCTACTTGGAATCTACTCAGAATATTCTTACGTGGAGCTCTCTCTCAGTCCACGCCAAATCAAATCCGTGTACTTATGTTCAAATAGATGACATGTACATTTAGTGAGAAAACAGTCCATTCTTTGTTCATAGTTAGACATTTTCACTTTTTTTTATTTTTCAGAAAAACCAGTGTGATATTGTGAGTTGTGGCCATAAATGAAAAGAACTCTCACTGACTTCGATAGAAATAGCCCTTTACCTGGTGCGTGTTTTCCTTATGTCCTGTCTTTTGCAGATGAATTAACTAGAGGAGAGATGTGTAGAGAAAATAGTTCAGGGAACAAGCAAAGTTGATTTGAACATGCACAGGTGTTTTAAGGAAACCATGCAACATCACGCTAATTTATTTTACATGATGAGAAAAAAATACACTTCAACAAAATACCCCACTGCATTCTCTTGAAACATGGAACACTGCATCTCCAAGCTTCACATGTTTCCACACCTCACAGGGCAGCGTTATCTCCTGAATATTCTTTAGTTTCAGACAACGATGGGCATGGAGAGCACACTCATCTCTGCACTCTCTCATGGCACCAAGTAGTCCCACACCCACAGCATGGGGCCTCAGCACACGTGTGCTCCTTTCTGGCTGGTGACTTTCACTTTCTCGCTCTGCTGGATGTGCCAAGAAGTGAAATTGAAGCCCAAATCACCCTCGGCTGAAGCTGTATGGTGCATATGAGGGAACTTCCTTGAATCTAGCTGTGCTTGGAAACCCAGATTCATTCACTATGCCGGCCCTTCACTTCTCTCCCTGTAAAATAGAAATCACAGAGTGATGCTCCCCTGCTTGAATCCCCTCAGAGACTTTCCTTGGCACGAAGAATAAATTCCACACTCACATCAGAGCCTGCAAGGTCCTGGGGAGCCACCCCTGTTGGCATCTTAGCCTTGACTTTGACCACGTGTCTCAATGTATTATGTAATATGTGGCCCCAAAGAACGTTGTAGAATTTTTCAAGTATCTTAAGTCCTTTACTGCTTCAGAATTTTTGAGTCACACACAGTTTCCTGTGTTTGGAGTACAGTTCCTTTCCAGGACAGGGATACAGAGGCATGTGCATGCAAAAACACACATGCACACATGCACAAACATGCACAGTCTGTCACACCGTGCACATATGTGCACACACGTGGTCATGCATGCACATGTGCAGTCACACACACACACATGCACACTTTCCCTCTCTCTACACTCAGGAAATTTCTGTTCCTCCTTTTGGTCACAGCTTAAACGTCCTGTCCACAGAGATGGGGAAAATATCCCAACCTCCCCACTGAAATGACAGGCCTGTTGATTTGCCTCACCGTGTTTTCTACTTTCTCTTGACGGCACCTGTCTTTCTTGTGAAAATACGTGATTCTGTGTGATCATTCAGTGTCTATCTCCACCTCTATGAGGGAGTCCTATCTATTTTGTCTGCCACTGTTTACTTCCAAAGGAATAGCCATTCTTCCAGTCTCACTAGCTGCTGAATATGCAAATTAATGAAGCACAGACCTATCACTTGACACTTCAATTGTTTTAATGAACAATTAAAGAGAAGCAGGGAGACTCCTTCCTAGTCTAAAATGAGATCTCCTAAGAACAATTTGATCTTAGACAGCTTCCTTGACGTTAGTTATGTGTGCCTTTTTCTTACATGCAGATTAGGTAACTTAGATAGCCTTTTCCTGGCCCCAAAATTAACATCTGATAAGATCATAGACAACGGTAATAGAATGCTTCATGTTTGCGCAGCATTTATTAGTTCACAAAATGGCAATTTCAACCTGCAGCATCTATTGCAAGGAAGAGGTGAGCTCCCGAGCTTCTCTCTCATCCTTCAGTGTCTCAGACACTGGACACCTCGTCGTATTTAGTCTTCCTCTTTTCAGGCCTTTCAGCCCTGCTGAGTGCTGTTCTCCATATCCCCCTCTTTGGCTCCCCGGAGGTGTCTGCAGGCTGAGGGCCAAATCTGGTTCGCTGCCTGTTTTGGTGCGACCTGTGAGCTGAGAATAGTTTTCACATTTTTAAGTGGTTGAAAAAAACACAAAGGAATATCTTGTGACAGACGTATGAACATAATACGAAATTCAAATTTTATCCTCCATAAATAAGGTTTTATTGGAACCCAGCCGCTCCCATGCTTTACTGATTGTCTGAGGCTTCTGCAGTAATGACAGAGTCGAGTGGTTGTGACAGAGAGGGGCTGCCAAGATGAGAACATTTTCTAGGGGGTCATTTAGAAAATGTGTTTGCCAGTGCCTTGCTGACACAGTGACCCACCCCTGGGTTTCCGTCTGGCACCCGTCAACTGAGCTTCTCTCCCATCCTTCAGTGTCTCAGACCCAGATAAATTTCTTCTGGAAAGCATTCCTGACACTAAGCATAGTCCACTCCCCATTCCCTATGTTCTCGTGACCTCCCTGTTTCACACTGTGTTTTTCACCCCGAACCCTTGCTGCAGATGGTGTTGGTGAGATTAGGGGTTAGAATCTCTCTTCCTCTATAGACTGTAAGCTTTGTGAGAGGAGATCCCTGTCTGTCTTGTTAACCACTGTGTCAGTAGAAATCAACACGGCACAGAAATATTTCCAAAATAAGAGTGAGGTTTTTTTTTTTTTTTTTTAAT
>PVKV010028636.1:0-24711 GCA_004027835.1 Alouatta palliata
AGGCGGGTGGATCACGAGGTCAAGAGATCGAGACCATCCTGGTCAACATGGTGAAACCCTGTCTCTACTAAAAATACAAAAATTAGCTGGGCATGGTGGCACGTGCCTGTAGTCCCAGCTACTCGGGAGGCTGAGGCTGGAGAATTGCTTGAACCCAGGAGGCGGAGGTTGCGGTGAGCCGAGATCGCGCCATTGCACTCCAGCCTGGGTAACAAGAGCGAAACTCCGTCTAAAAAAAAAAAAAAAAAAAAAGTATTTTAAGACTTTAACAGCAGAAAAAAAAGGAAAGATAGGCATTATTGAATCTGGTTTCACTGATCTCAGATAGATTCTTTCAACTAATAAGATTAAACATCTAAGTATTATGAGATATATTATAACTATCTTAATGCATATTTTAACTGCTTAGTTCTACTGTAGATTAATTTCTTAAAACTATGTAGGATATTTTGAATTCAAAATGTGTGTGACTAAATATTTTCTTCTAGCATAATGATCTATAATTTCAAGAAGCATGTAATACCATGTAACAAAAAGCATGTAATAAAACGTGTCAGATTCTGAATTTTTTTTTCTTCTACTCTACCTTAGCCTACTTGCTTTTTTTTTTTTTTGTTCTTGAACTTTCTTTAACCTTTTGTAAGTATTTCAAGAGAGAGGCACCCTTACAAGCCACAGCATTTTAAGGTGGCAGATAATTGCAAAGAGATATACAATGCACACTAATGATAACATTTAGTACTTAGGCAGTGCTTTAAGTGAATTAACCAATTAATTCAGACAGCACCCCTTATGAAGCAGTAAGTAGCATTATATCCACTTACATAGTGTGAAAATGTGTAGACAGAAGCTGGCTTACTTTCCTGAGACACTAGGGCTAGTGAAATCTTGAAAACAAATAAAAATTCTCCTGTGTTCAAACTAGTGAAATAGACTCTGTTCATAATAGAAGTTTATTTGAGAGTCCTTGGGAAAAGGGCGTATTTTTAAGACTCTATGTCTTATATCCATTCATTTTCTTTCTTTATTTCGCGAAGCATTTTATTGAAATTCCCTTATTTAAAAAATAGAAGTCCTTTTATTAGCCAAATGTTTTGAATTAAATGACTTTTTGTAGCAATCACAAGAAGACAATTATCCTCATGAGAACCCTGTGACAAACTTTACAGTTACAATAAAATGATACAGGGGTTGTATATTAGTTTGTATTACTTTAAGGATCAGCAGTTAATATTATTATTTTACTCTTATAAGTAAATCTTACATACTGAAATAATTGGAATTTTTCATATCAAAAGGATGCACAGCTCATTTGTTACCTGTTTAATTTCTAAATTATCTGTATTAGAGTGGTGATGAATTGTGTTAAACTATTTTTTTCTCTCTCTGCTTGTCTAATTCTCCTTGTAGTCATAGGAGGGATGGCTTGTTGGAACCAGGCATGAAATTGTGATTAGAATAAGGCCAAAGGATCCTTTTGGGAATTGAGTCCTTCACCTCAGTTCCTTGCACTAATAAACCAAGCTAATTAGCCACAGTGCCTATTATAGTACGATACAACTTGGCAGTTGCTTTTCAATAAGTTAACTGTATTGTGGTATCACTGGTTTAACAAACACTTCTTAAGCACCTACAATGTGCAAGCAATTGGGCCAGATACCCAGTGTACAAAGGTAAAAGAAATACATTTCTTGGCCCGGTGCCACGCCTGTAATCCCAGCACTTTGGGAGGCCAAGGTGGATGGATCACCTGAGGTTGGGAGTTCGAGACCAGTCTGACCAATATGGTGAAACCCTGTTTCTACTAAAAACACAAAATTAGCTGGGCTTGGTGGCACATGCCTGTAATCCTAGCTACTCAGGAGGCTAAGGCAGGAGAATCGATTGAACCCAGGTGGAGGTTGCAGCGAGCCGAGATTGCACCGTTGCATTCCAGACTGGGCAACAAGAGCAAAACTCCATCTCAATTAAAAAAAAAAAAAAAAAAAACAAAGAAAAAAACATTTCTCATCCTTGAAAGGACTAATGAGTATCTGTAGGCAGCAAGTAAAATTCCCCATTTGTGAATCAAAATATATGCTTTCATGTATTAACTACATTTTAGTTTAGAAAGGTTTCAGTGAATATGCATAGACAAAATAGTCAAACCATTCTGTAGGCATGAACTACCTTGTCAGCTCGTCACTGTTTCTCTTATTGGTAAAACATAACATGTATATGCCAAAGAAATGGTGCATTTTAGCATAACGGGAACTGGTTTATCTTCAGTGCATTTTGTTTCCTCTCAAAATAGCATCACTAGCAGCTCTTATCCTTGACCTGATTTGGGCACTTGATAAAGCATTTGTGTCAGTTAGATGTGAGTGAACAAATTCAATAAAAAGACGTACTCATAAAATTAACTTGGGAAAGAGCAAATAAAGCAGTTTTTTTATTCAAGTGCTCTAAAAGGAAGATTTGGGTTTGGAATACATTTGAAAGTTAGATTTTTTTCTCCTCGGTAAAGACTATTTGCTATGTAAATTAAATTAATATAGATATTACTAAAAAGAGAATGGGAATTACAACCTCTAGTAAGAGATGTGCTTTTAAAAGTACATGAAAAGTACCAGAAAATGAAAAAATGAAAAGCAGGTATTTTGAATTTTATATTTAAGATAACACAAAATCACTCACATTAGAAAGATGACTTTACAGAATGAGATTTTCTGACAAATAGTAGACACTTCCTTTTCTTCTTCTTCCTCTCCTTTTTTTTTTTTTTTTGAGACAGGGTCTTACTCTGTTACCCAGGCTGGAGTGCAGTGGCACGATCTCAGCTCACTTCAGCCTCTGCCTTTTGGACTCAAGCGGTCCTTCCACCTCAGCCTCTTCAGTAAGTGGGACTACAGGCACGAGTCACTATGCTTGGCTAATTTTTAAATTTTTTTTGTGGAGACAAAGTCTCGCTGTATTGCCCAGGCTGGTCTCAAGCTCCTGGGCTCAAACGATCCACTGGCCTTGGCCTCCCAAAGTGCTGGGATTACAGGGGTGAGTTACCACACCCCGCCCCTCTTCTTTAAAAAAAAAAAAATTTCCCCCCATATGGAAACATTAAGTGCCATTGAGTACATTTGAAAAACTTGTGAACCTTGACATTTGATGATGATCTAGAAAAATGCTTAGGTTTGCTGAACACATGGGCAAATATGATTCTTTTAAACAGAGCAACTTAAGAAGGATAATGTTCAGAAGTGAGTGAAAGTAAAAGGTAGCTTTGGATTCTGAAATACTCTTTTTTTTTTTTTTGAGACGGAGTTTCGCTCTCGTTACCCAGGCTGGAGTGCAATGGTGTGATCTCGGCTCACCGCAACCTCCACCTCCTGGGTTCCAGCAATTCTCCTGCCTCAGCCTCCCGAGTAGCTGGGACTACAGGCACGTGCCACAATGCCCAGCTAATTTTTGTTTTTTTAGTAGAGACGGGGTTTCACCATGTTGACCAGGATGGTCTCGATCTCTTGACCTCGTGATCCACCCGCCTCGGCCTCCCAAAGTGCTGGGATTACAGGCGTGAGCCACCGCGCCCGGCCCCTGAAATACTCTTAAAGATAACATAGCATTTATGACACAACTATATAGATAGAAGACAGGTTCTTACAGTGAGTGAGAACATACTTGAGTAATAAACAGGAAAGAAGTGACTTTTTTATTCACTGGTTAAAATTACTGAAATTATTTTAAAATTCAGACAAAAGAAATCTGGTTTAAATTTTATTTATTTCTTTTTGCGACAGAGTCTCACTCTATTGCACAGGCTGAAGTGCAGTGGCACCATTTCGGCTCACTGCAACCTCTGCCTCCTTGGTTCAAGTAATTCTCATGCCTCAGCCTCCCAAGTAGCTGGGATTACAGACACTTGGGATTGACTTCATCAAGACAATATGCAGTAATATTTGAGTAATAAAAAGGATAGGAGTGACTTAGCCATTCCCCTTTGTTGGGTGTTTAAATTATTTCACACTCATTATTACTTAGCCATTCCCCTTTGTTGGATGTTTAAATTATTTCACACATTATTATTAGATATAATATCTGAACATTGTTGTGCTTAAAATTTTTCCATGTTTACATTTTTTCCTTAGGATTAATAACTGGAAGTATAATTAGTGAATAAGAAAAAATGAGGCCAGGTGCAGTGGCTCATGCTTGTAATCCTAGCACTTTCGGAGACCAAGGTGGGAGGATCACTTGAGCGCAGGAGTTCAAGACCAGCCTGGACAACATAGTGAGACACTGTCTCTACAAAAAAATTAAAAAGTAGCCAGGCATGATGGTGCATGCCTATAGGCCTAGCTACTCAGGAGGCTGAGGTGGGAGGATTGCTTGAACCCAGGAGTTTGAAGTTGCAGTGAGCTATGATCATACCACTGTACTCTAGGCTGGGTGATAGAGTGAGACCCTGTCTTTTATTTTTTATTTTTTTATTTTTAGATGGAGTCTTGCTCTGTCGCCCAGCCTGGAGTGCAGTGGTGCAATTTTGGCTCACTGCAGTCTCCGCCTCCTAGGTTGAAGCAATTCTCCTGTCTCAGCCTCCTGAGTAGCTGGGATTACAGGCATATACCACCATACCCAGCTGATTTTTGTATTTTTAGTAGAGACAGAGTTTTGCCATGTTGACCAGGCTGGTCTCGAACCCCTGACTTCAGGTGATGGGCCCGCCTCGGCCTCTCCACCATGTCCAGCTGACCTTGTCTCTTAAAAAAGAAAAAAAAAAAAAAAGAAAAGATTTAAGGCTTTTGATAAATATTTTCAAATTGCTTGCCAAGGAATATGTTATGGCTGAATGTTTTTGTTCTCTTGCCAAATTCGTATCTTAAAACCTAATCTCCAATGCAATAATACTAAGCAGTGGGGTTTTGGGGAGGTAATTAGGTCATGAGGACTCTGCCCTCATGAATAGGATTGGTGCTCTTATAAAAGAGGCTTGAGGGAGCCTTTTGCTCTTCCACTATGTGAGGACTCAGCAAGAAGGCACATCTGTGAAGCAACATGCCATCATCAGACACTGAATCTGTGGCTCTTTGATCTTGGACTTCCCAGCTTTTAGAACTATGAAAAATAAATTTCTTTGTATATTACCCCATGTAAAGTATTTTAAAAAATAATAGCCTGAATGGACTAAGACAAATATGCAGTAGTTTTCAAAAACACTTTGACCTATGTTACCTGATTTGATGGCATAACAAACTGCAGGGCAGATATTTTTAGGCTCACTTGCTAGATGAGAAAACTGAGGTACATGAAGTGCGAATGTATTAATCAGGCTTATTCACCTGATACTTAACAGAATTTGAACTAGGCATTATATGAAATACAAACTGAATAAACTCAAAGTCGAGTTGATGATATAGATATAGACACCATTAAGTATAAAACAAGGTGGCCTATGAGAAGGCACAGAAGAGGTAAGAAGGGCAATGAATTAGTGCCCAGATTTCTCTGGGTGCTGAGATCTCTTTCAGCCAGGGCCAAGTGAAAATACTCTGGGATGGCTAAAGAGGGTAAGGAGGCATGTGGGGGAGGGGGTGCATCTGAGCTGGGCTGTACAAAGCTGAAAAGGATTTCCATAAGGCATGCATGTTACAGAGATAAGAGATGGAGTGGAGGGGTATAGCAGGTTATTCCAGATAGTGCAAGCAAATGAATGTGGGGAGAATAAAAGAAGTTTTATATATATAATAAAATATAATATATTAAACATATATATATATAATTATTATTATTTTTTGAGACAGAGTCTTGCTCTGTCACTCAGGCTAGAGTGCAGTGGCGTGATCTTGGCTTACTGCAACCTCCACCTCCAGGGTTCAAGCAATTCTCCTGTCTTAGCCTCTGGAGTAGCTGGGATTGCAGGTGCCTGCCACCATGCCTGGCTAATTTTTGTATTTTTTGTAGAGACAGGGTTTCATCATCTTGGCCAGGCTGGTCTTGAACTCCTGACCTTGTGATCCACGCACTTTGGCCTCCCAAAGTGCTGGGATTACAGGCGTGGGCCACTGTGCCCTGCCAAAGAGGTAATATTTTAAAAATAAATTTTAAACAACTACTTTTGTGTTTTAGAAATTATTTTCTTGGACTCTGGTAGAAGGATTTTGCTAAAAATATTGTTTCCTCTTATTCTGTTATTAGCTTTCAGTAAATCACAGTGTTCACTTGTAATACTTTAAAAATAAACATCCCAGGATTGTTTTCATCCTTTTAATTAATTAACTCCTAAGCATGGTGCTAAAATACTGGGCTGTTTTTTTGTACTACATGACCAAACTCCTCTATTTTGAACCCACTTAAACACTTCTCTTCAGAGCCAGGCATCCCTAGTAGTGTGTGCTCACAATAGCTAATGGCTTAGCAAGCACTGTCAGGCAGCCTCACATTTCAGCTGCTCGTTTTGCTGAAGGCAGATAATTTATGCTACATCCCACAGCACAGACCAAGTACATAAAACCAGAGAGGAATGTTAATGGAAAACATTACAAATTCTTAAAGTGACAGGGCTTTTATAGTTAACTCTTTTAATCAGTTTGCAGTGTTACCAGATCATGTGAAAGTTTGAATGAAATGTGGAAAATGATAAATGAAAGAACTTTTTAAGAGTCAACAAATACAGTGTATTGGATTTAAAAATAGGGCAGTGTTTGGCACATAGTAGGCATTCAGAAATGTTTTTTGAATGAATAAATGAGTGGGTGTATTTTTATTTTAAGATGTACTTAATATACATTTTATTTTGTTACTACTAAATTGTACTGAACTGGCAAACTCTTTAAATATGTGAAATGAATTGTAAGACTGATAAATCTTAAAGCAAATGTAGTTTGATTTTCACTAGAATTTTTTGAGACATTTGCCTTATCTTATGGCTATGACTTAATTATAAATATGGTCAGAATATTAATCATAGCTCTCAGACAATTCAGATTTTTCAGTTACCTATAAATTTTCTGCTTAGTTTAGTTAGAGCACAATAGTAAAAGCCAGATTGTAGGGTGGGCCAATCTAAAAGTGTTATAATACCCTGGGTTAATTAGTTCTTCCTAGGAAAGACTGATACATTTTCTTCGAAGAGAAAAAGTTACCTCTGGTAAGAGCAAGAACTAATTCTCAGAAAAACAGTATATTTTCCTTTCTCTGTTCAAGAAGTTAGGCGTTAAATTTGATTAACAAATAGCCCTCTGATTTATTTTTGTAATAAAGGAAACAATACCTACTAATTATTAAGTACTTTTCATTGGTAGTGACTGTACTAAGGCCTGTACTGAGATGGGCATTATCTCATTTATTGTTATTCTTTCTCCAACATTATGAGGTATATACTATTATTATCATCCTCATTTTATAAATATGGAACAGAGGCATAAAGCCAAGGGCAAAGAGCTAGTAAGAGATGGAGCTGGAATCCAAACAGAGCTCTGATTCTGGTGTTTAGTCACTGAGTATTTAGTCATTGTCTTTCTACATGTATGTTTAGCTTATCTAAAATAGTTCATAAAATTTCATTTGAAACTGATCTCACTTGCCAGTGAATGCTACTGATTGAGGTTACAGAAACGTTTTCACTTTCTTCCACTCTATCTTCCTGTTCTCTAGGCCTTAGGAACTAGGTAAGCTAATAAACTTGCCTTTTGAAACAATACTGTAATCACCAACATTTATTGGCTGTTCACGTTGTGCCAGGCACTTCCTAATTATTTTACAAACATTATCTTATTTATTACAACAGTCTTCTACTATTTATTTGCCCCTGTTTTACAGATCAAAAAATGAAGCTTAGTCAAGTTAAGCAACTTTTCTACCAAAGTTAGGAAATGTTGCTACTAAAGTTAAGCAATTGAGCAAAATTAAGCAACCCCAAATCACATAGGTTAAGTAAGTAAACAGTGGAGTTGGGATTTGAACTCAGGTTGTTTGACTGACAGTGGCTGACTTAACCACCCTGTTCTACTACCTCTTTCTGTTTTGAGACAGAGTCTCACTCTGTCGCCTGGGCTGGAGTGCAGTGGCACAACCTTGGCTGGCTGCAACCTCCACTTCCTGGGTGCAAGCGATTCTCCTGACTCAGCCTCCTGAGTAGCTGGGATTACAGGAGCCTGCAACCACGCCCGGATAATTTTTTGTGTGTTTTTAGTAGAGACAGGGTTTCACTATGTTGGCTGGCTTTGAACTCCTGACTTCAGGTGATCTGCCTGCCTTGGCCTCCCAAAGTGCTACAGTTAACAGGCATGAGCCACCGCATCTGACCTTCTACTGTCTTCTTTTTGTTGTTGTTGTTGAGATGGAGTCTTGCTCTGTTGCCCAGAGTGGAGTGCAGTGACACGATCTCGGCTCACAGCAACCTACACTTCCCGGGTTCAAGCAGTTCTCTGCCTCAGCCTCCTGAGTATCTGGGATTACAGGTGCCCGCCACCATACCTGACTAATTTTTTTATTTTTATTTTTTTTTTAGTAGAGACGAGGTTTCACCATCTTAGCCAGGCTGGTCTTGAACTCCTGACCTCGTGATCCATCCGCCTTGGCTTCCCAAAGTGCTGGGATTATAGGTGTGAACCACCATGCCCAGCCTCTATTGGCTTCTTAAATGAAGTAGGGGGCCTGTCTCTGAGCAGGTTCAGACACCAGTTCCCCTCCGTTGTAAAGTGTGCCTCTCACTGGCATTCCTAGTCAACCAAGTGGGAAGCCAGCAAGACTCAGACTCCCATAGAACATTGCTCTGAGATCTATCAGGCCTCTACATGTTGGAATGTTCTGTATAGATTTTTTTTGTTTTCTCATGGCTAGAACATTGACAGCCTTCAAGACTCCTCTGAGGGAGGACAAACTTTTTTCTGACATGTGAGCCACTCTCTGATTACAGATGGAGGGTGTGGATTGCATCTGTCTTGGGGCTGCTTCTGTCTCTCACTTACCAGCTGAAATGCCCCAAGCACTTGCCTGCTTATTTTTGTTCTTCCACTATTTCCCACAGTTTTTTTTTTTTTTTTCCTTAAGGTGAAGCACAGATCTTTCTGTTTCATGTTGCACCAGCTGTCTAGTTTGCTCCCTCTGTACCTGTTACCACGAACTGGAATAAAAGGGAAATAATACATTTGGTAGAATGGGGCCTACGTCTGTTAGCTCAGTGGGTACCCTCCACAGGGGAAACAGTGTGAGCTTCTGTAATCTTGCTGCTCTCCCGGGGAAGTCTTTTAAGGGTTGAGTACCTAGAGATGTTTTTCTATCAGGGTTTTTTTTTTTTTTTTTTTTTTTTTCCCACCTAGATTCCATCTTGCATTCCACTGCTAAATCATGTTAACACCAAAAAAACTAATAATATCCGTGATGGAACTTTAGAGTTTACAACTGCTTTTTATATTCATTCTCTCATTTAACCCTTACAACCACCTGGTGGTAAGTATTACACATACATTTAGGGGTGAGAAAACTAGCCTAGCTAGTGGTTGAGGTGGCTCATTTTGGGAGACTGAGGCAGAGGGATCACCTGAGCCCAGGAGTTTGAGAACAGCCTGGGTAACATAGGAGATCCTATCTGTATAAAATAAAAAGAATTTGGCCAGGTGCGGTGTCTCACCAATCCCAGCACTTTGTGAGCCTCAGGTGAGTGGACCACTTAAGGTCAGGAGTTCAAGACCAATCTGGCCAACATGGTGAAACCCCATCTCTACTAAAAATACAAAAAATTAGCTAGGCATGGTGGCAGACACCTGTAATCTCAGCTACTCAGGAGGGTGAGGCAGGAGAATTGCTTGAACCCAGGAGATGGAGGTTCTAGTGAGCTGAAATTGCACCACTGTACTTCAGCCTGGGTGACAGAGCAAGACTTTATCTTAAAAAAAAAAAAAAGAATTTAACAAAAAAGAAAACCGTCATAGAATAATGAAGTCATTTGTCCAAAATCATGTAGCCTAGTATATTTTTGCTAGGGAATCCCTGTGTTCCTTTCTACTATCTGATACTATAGTAGCTTATTTTTTTGAGACAGAGTCTTGCTGTGTCACCCAGGATCTCGGTTACTGCAAAATTTCCACCTCCCGGGTTCAAGTGATTCTTCTGAATCACCTCCTGAGTAGCTGGGATTACAGGCCTGCACCACCACGCCTGGCTAATTTTTGTATTTTTAGTAGAGATAGGATTTCACCACATGGGTCTCGAACTCTTGGACCTTGTGATCTGCCTGCCTGGGCCTCCCAAAGTGCTGGGATTACAGGCGTGAGCCACCACGCCTGGCATATAGTAGCTTTTAAGTAGCATGATTATCAAGTTGAGTGAAACTCTTGATAGGTGTTTTATACCATGTAAACTCTAGCAGAGAGCATTTGGAATTTGGAGGTCAGCACAAGTGGCCAAGCTGTGGCAAGTGTTCAATAAATTGTTGTTGAAATGAGCTGGTCAGATATTGTCACTAACCTGAAATAGGCAATTTAGCCTCAGGCAACCCTTTTAATCTCATTTGCCTTGTATTCTTCAGCTGCCTGATGGTCTCAAAGGGTTTTTGCAAGGATCAAATGAGATAGCCTGTAGCTTTAGAGTGATACAGAAACGTAAGGAATTATCTTTATGCCAGTGTTACAATTTTTCTGGCAAACACCACACTTTCTATTTCCTTTATGAATATTTTTCTTTGAGATGATCTTGTCTCAAAAATTCTGTGGGATTATTTTAGTGACTGATTGTATCCCTCTTTAAAAAAGAAAGGTAGCAGGAAAGTGGAGAAAAAAAAAAAGAACAAGGGTTAATGGGAAGTGGGGAGGGTAAGTTTTAGGCCTTGGAGGATGTACTTCTAAAGAAAGACAAACAGCAAAACAGTTGAAGAGCAAGTAAAAGAGCAAACATTTACAGACATATTACTGAGAGCAAGGTGCTGTTCTACATGTTTTGGTGTATTAACTTGATTAATCCTCACAGTGACCTTATGTGGTAGATATTCTTCTTACCTCCTGCTGTATAGGTGAAGAAACAAGGCACCATGTGGTTAAATAATATGCACAGGTCATACAGCATCTGAATGGTAGAGCTTGAATTGAGGCTAGTCAGCATTGCTCCAGGGCTCCAGTGCTTCCCTCTTCACCATGCTGCCTTTGTAATCCAGGATGTGAGAGAAGCAGAACATGGGATATCTTTTAGAAAACTGAAGAAATTGCTTAAGGGAGAGCCTTTGGTCCTGCTGTAATGTTATTTGTCTTCAAAATACTTTTTGCTCACTGTTAAAAATAGATGAATCAGCAAAGCCATAGGATTGGTAGATAGTATTTTGGTCTTTTAGACTGTCCTTCAATCACAACCAATCATAGCTGCTTTTACCGGTGATTTTCTAAATTGTATTTTTCAGTTTCCTGATAATTTATTATTTCCCTCAAACTATAGTGACAATAGCCTGAGTAAGAATGAGACTTTCTTGCTTAGTATAGTTCTTCTTTCTTTTAGCCTCCTTGCACTGAATAAAGCTATTATTCGTTTCTTTTTAAATTGAAAATTTTGACTAGGCAATATAGTTCAAAAATAAAAAGGATAAGAAGGCATATCATAAAAATTCTCCTTTCCACTCCTGTCTTTCATCATGCTTAGTTCCCAAACACCCCAACCCCAATAATCAGTTTTCTTAGTTTGTAATCTATTTTTTTCAGAGTTTTTTTATGAATATAGAAACAATTTTGATTTTTTTTAACACAAAAGGTAATACTATTCTGATTCTTACTTTTTTAACTTATTGTATCTTGGAAATCTTTCCATATTATTACTTAGAGAGCATTTTCACTTTTCCCTTTCTTTCTTATTTTTTAGAAGGTATAGTAATTCATTTTGTGGACTATACATTATTGGACCAGTCCTTTACCGATGGACATTGGAGTTTTTTAGTCTTTTCAAAGCTACCATTTAAAATGCTTCAGTGAAAGGGGCAGGAAAGGTAAAACTAAGACAAGCAGCATTATCTAGAAAATCTCCAGATATGAAGTTATGATCTAGGAGGCAGGAATGAAAAAGTTCTGGTTCTGTCTTGTGATGGAGCACATCTGCAGTGCCAGAGGCTTGCATTTTGACTACACCTGTTCTAGTTGGAGAAAGAAGGAAAATAACTAGTATGGTGAAACCTCAACACACCTGAGCTTGTTTTACTGCAAAGTCTCAGGGCGAGGACAGATTGACAGCTGGTGTGTGAGCTGCCCAAAGGTAAACTCTTGTAATAAAGAAATTGATGGCATGATAGATAGAAGTGAGATAAGGGCTATTATCCACAGGTAAAATTCTTTCAACAGACTGCTACCAATTCTCATATATAACTTGCAGTAGAAAAAAATTAGTTCAACAGCTCTGTCTATTCTTAAACCTTTAAGTAAGCTCTGTCACCTTATCAAAGAGCAAAATAGAAGATTTGTCTTTGTACCTTGGACACATGTCAAATAAAAAACCTCAGCCAAGGATAAAGTGTTTAAAAAAAGAAATGAAATATCTTAAACATAAGATATTTAGTACCTTATTAAATGCTTATTTTGATGGCAGGATCAAGGAACAGTTTAATCTTAGGCTTTCTAAGGTTTATAATCATATATGTGGGATGTTATATCATTTTTGATATGGATTCATGGCTTTACACTGTTGATAAATAACAAATAGCTTGTAAGCTATTACGGATCATCACTGTACTTTAAAAAATGGAATATAGGCCGGGCGCAGTGGCTCACACCTGTAATCCCAGCACTTTGGGAGGCCGAGGCGGGTGGATCACGAGGTCAAGAGATCGAGACCATCCTGGGCAACATGGTGAAACCCCATCTCTACTAAAAATACAAAAATTAGCTGGGCATAGTGGCACGTGCCTGTAGTCCCAGCTGCTTGGGAGGCTGAGGCAGGAGAATTGCTTGAACCCAGGAGGCGGAGGTTGCAGTGAGCCGAGATCGCGCCATTGCACTCCAGCCTGGGTAACCAGAGCGAAACTCCGTCTCAAAAAAAAAAAAAAAAAAAAAATGGAATATAGCTGAAAAACACAAATATATGATTTACGTCAGTGTTACACAAATGTGACTTTAGGTTTAACAGTGAAATGTGTTTTTGTTTTGTTTTGTTTTGTTTTTTGAGATGAGTAGAGTCTTACTCTGTTGCCAAGGCTGAAGTGCAATGGCATCATCATGGCTCACTGTAGCCTCCATTTCCCTGGCTCAAGCGATCCTTCCATCTCAGCCTGCCAAGTAGCTAGGACCATAGTTGCATGCCACCCCACCTAGCTAATTTTTTATTTTTTGTAGAAATGGGGTCTCCCTGTGTTGCCCAGGCTAGTCTTGAGCTCCTGGGCTTAAGCGATCCTCCTGCCTTGGCCTCCCAAAGTGCTGGGATTACAGATGAGAGCCTCTGTGCTCAGCCTAGTATTTTAAAATGTTAATGTTACAAAGGATTTTCTGATCTGCTGGTTAAAAAATCGGGAGACAACAGATGCTGGAGAGGATGTGGAGAAATAGGAACACTCTTATACAGTTGGTGGGAGTGTAAATTAGTTCAACCATTGTGGAAGACAGTGTGGCGATTTCTCAAGGATCTAGAAATAAAATTCCATTTGACCCAGCAATCCGACTATTGGGTATATACCCAAAGAACTATAAATCGTTCTACCATAAAGACACATGCACACGTATGTTCATTGCAGCCCTGTGTACAATAGCAAAGACCTGGAACCAACCCAATGCCCATCAATGATAGACTGGACAAAGAAAATGTGGTACATATACACCATGGAATACTACACAGCCATAAAAAACGATGAGTCCGTGTCCTTTGTAGGGACTTGGATGAATCTGGAAACCATCATTCTCAGCAAACTGACCCGAGAACAGAAAGCCAAGCACCGTATGTTCTCACTCGTATGTGGGTGTTGAACAACAAGAACACGTGGACTCAGGAAGAGGAGCAACATACACAGGGGACAGTTGGTAGGGGGTTACGGGAGAGACAGTAGGGGGTGGGGAGGGAAGAGAGGCTGGGGAGGGATAACATGGGGAGAAATACCAGATATAGTATGCACCTAAAGTAAAATAAATAAATTATAAAAATAAAAAGAAAGAAAACTTAATACTTTTTCTGATATTCAGCTATAAACTCAAGGGTTGTTTTGGAGGGACTGGTTCTTTATTTCAAAAAGGTAGTTGTCAATATTCAGTATCAAAACAGTTGCACTATTGATTTCTCTTTCTCCCAATCACCCCAAAGAGACCACATCAAAGGAGAGTACATTTTAAGCCAGTAAGCTGCAGGATGTACACCTAACAGACCTCATAGAAACCTTACCAGAAAATGGGAACTGGGTAGGGAAAGAAACTTTAAAAGATCAGCAAACTGCCAACCCACGGACTGCAGAGGCTGTCAGCCTGATGGGGGTGGCCAGGGTGCCACAAACCAAAAGAAGCAAAGTTTCAAAATAATACAAAATTTTAAAAAAGTTTTATGCGTAAGGTATTCAAGATTTCTCCAGCACTGACTGATACAAAGCACAATGAGATGGCACTTTTAGAGAGAGCAGCTTCAAACCCAGAAAAGGGTAATGAGATGAGTTTTATATGGCTAAATCAGTGGCAAAAACGTAATCTTTCTTACTTTCAGGGAGGTAGGAAAGCAATTAAGTGGTCACCTCAACATAAGGGGCACATGATCCATTCCGTAAGCAGTTAGGAGGAGAAAAATTTTGTCTCAGAGGTCTTTCAGAGGTCTTACCATCTTAATTTGGTCACTTCTAATGAAAAAAATAGAAATAAATATCTTTATGTATTTATTTATTGAGATGGAATCTCGCTCTGTTGCCTAGGTTGGAGTGCAGTGGCACGATCTCATCTCACCGCAACCTTTGCCTCCTGGGTTCAAATGATTCTCTTGCCTCAGCCTCCTGAGTAGCTGGGATTAGAGGCCCGCACCACCACACCCAGCTAATTTTTGCGTTTTAGTAGAGACGGCGTTTCACCACGTTGGTCAGGCTGGTCTGGACTGACCTCGTTGTAAGGAATATCGCCCAGTTTAAAATGAGGAAACTGAAATCAGCTGAGGACAATCGAATGCCAATTTATTAAGCTCCCAGGCGAGGTTCTGTGGTCTGGGAAAGAGGGGCTAGAGAAGTCGTGCTCAACTTCCCAGGGCAAGGAGTTTTATAGGGGTCAGAGGCCATTGGGTGGACATTGGGAGACAAAGCATAGGACAATTGATTGGGTATTGGGAAACAGAGCTTGGTCAGGGCGAGCTGCTACTGGTAGGTAGGCGGGATTCTCGGTGCACGGGCATTAGAGGCGATTGATTGGATATTGGGAAACAAAGCATGGGGCAATCGATTGGATATTGTGAAGCAGGGTTTTTCAGATTTCGGCGGGGTTTTTCGTCGGGCTAGGTGCTGAGTGCAGATTTGGGTGGGGAGTGCAGAAGTGGGCGTTAGGGAAGCTACGTGACGGAGCTCAGGTAAGCGTGGAATGGTTTCCAGGCTTAGGGAGGGATGGGCGTGTCCGGCCTCCCGGCGAGGCAACCGGCCTTACACTCGTGATCCGCATGCCTCAGCCTCCCAAAGTAATGGGATTACAGACCTCTGTGCCTGGCCATCCAAATATATCTTAAAGCTGAAAACATGAACAGCACATTTTTGTTGCTGTTGTTGTTGTTTGGCTAACTCCTCCTGGAATCACCTTTCTGGTTTGGCTGGTACTTTGTATAGTGTGGGTCAAGATGGCTAAGGGGAGACCTATGTTAATTCTAGCTAAATAATTATAAGCTTGCTTGGCTCAGAGTACACTAAAGTTTAAACACCAAACTAAACTGTATTATTGGTGCAGTTAATTAGAAATCAAGTGGCAACAGGAGGCCTAAGGTAAAGACCATCCAAGAGCACAGTAATACCGGGGAACACCTCTGGGTGGTTGCAGAGCAGGGAATACTGCTCTGGTCCCAGGAATGCCTTCTTAACATGAGACTGCATGAGGGCCTTGTAAAGAGAGCTTATGCAAAGATCTCTGAGAAGGGAGGTGACCTCTGCTCACAAGATCCGGGAGGGTCTTTGCAGATGGGAGCTGACAAGGAGGAGTAAAGCCTTGCAGGGCAGAAATCATGGAACACCTCAGGTTCTGCCTGGTTTCTCTTGGAATATGGAGTGATTTTAATTGCTCTATGTACTCAATGCTCGGGAGATAAAAGCCCCTTGATGCATGAGTGTGGCTCCTCATCGGCTATACTTCTGATGCAGCTGCACCCTGATAACAATTGGTGATAAACTCAGAGTACTAGTTTAGCATGTCTTAGAAGGATCTCAAGTGCTGTTAAATGCTCAGAGTACTGGTTTAGCATGTATTAGAAGGATCTCAAGTGCTCTCTGTATTCCTTCACCCTCTCGTTCCACACCCATAAAATCAATGAGATTATGCACATAATAAAAGTGTTTGGAGCCCAGAGCTCATGGCCAACGTGGTTCCCATGCTTGTATTGGTCCCCTTGACCCATGCTGTAAATTCTACTCTTTTGTCTCTATTTCCTTTTCTCAATCCCTCATCACCGCCAGGACTAAGGGTACCCACGTATGGGGTTGGGCTGGTTCCCAACATACAGAGCAAGGAGATTTCTCATAGTGGAGTCTTTCCCTGGGCTCTGTTTGGCTCTCAGTAAGACAGGCCTGTACATTTTCTTCTCCTTTATGAAGAGGGCAATATGCATAAAGCTGAAAAGTTACCTTCTGAAAGTGAGAAGGGGATTAGATTGCTGCTTCAGAACTGTGGAATTATTTGGAATGTTTTGCAAATGGTTGCTACAAAACAACAAAAAAGGTAATTACAAAATGTGTACATCACAACATGCTTTTAAAGACGTTATGCATCGTGCTGACATTCCCTTAAATGTTATTCCCAAAGGTGCTCAGCTTCTAGCCCAGCAGGAGTCTCCAGGAAGAGGCAGAGACAGTTTGGCAAAAAAGAAACAGGGAAGGAGGGGGCCACGAAAGTAGAAAGCAGCCCTACAGTTAAAGATCAGCCCTCAGTTAAATGTCACCTTTGGACAGGCTGGCCTCAGGTGGAGTCAGAGACAAAGGGAGCAGCAGCAGTAGGATAGGACTAGGGTATTCTGCATCTCATTCAAGTCAAGCAGAGTCTGGTCCAGCATCCTTTGTGTACAGAGGTTCTCCTCTTTCATGCATTTCAGTTTATCTTCCAAGTCATCAATTGTCTTTTCCAGCATGGCTACTTATCTCTGAGCAAACTCAGCACAGTTCTCTGTTTCCTTGAGTTTATCAGTAAGAATCTTGATCTCTTCCTCATATTTCTCTTCTTTTGGAAAGTGCTTTTCTTCAGCACCACTCAGACACTTCAGATTCTGTCCATCAGTCTGATCTGCTCATCTATTTTTTGGTGACAAGACTCTGCCAGCTCAGCTAGTTCCTCTGTGCATTCCAGGTCTCCTTCAGTGATCACCAACTCACAAACCACCTCTTCATACTTCCTATCTGCCTCTTCTGCAGTGTGCTTAGCTTCTTTGAGTTGGATTTCGTGGAGTTCCATTTTTTCTTTATCTTTTAAGGCCTGGTTTCCAATAACCTTCATACCTCTTTCACTCTCATCAGCAGCTTTTTCTGCTTCTCCCAGCTTTTGCAGGGCAGTGGCCCGGCACTCCTGAGTGTGATTTAGCTCCTCTTCAATCTGCTGGATCCTATAGTTCAAGGAGGCCACCTCAGCCTCAGCCTGTTCCAGTCCCACCTTTTTTCCTCAGCTTCTCGCTGGAGGTGCTTAGCTTTCTCTTCTGCATCATCTGCCTGCTGCTGCTGCAGAACCTGGATCTTACACTTCACCACCTCAATGGTGGTGATCCCAGCCATGGTGCCCACCCAGCTGGCTACTACTCGCACTCTGGTTTCTGCCTCTTCTGCTTGATGTTGCAGCTGCTTCTCCTTACTTTTCTTCTTCTTCTTTTTTTTTTTTTTTTTTAAGTTTTATTCCCTTTTGTTTTTAAAGCAACAGACGAAAGGAGATAAAAATGTCAAGGAAATATTGACTTGAACTTTATAAATATTGGTTTTGAATGAGGATGATAAAGCAGATAAAACAAAGGAGCTGAAGTATGACTGAAGCAATCAGATTTCTCCAACCTTGATTTTCAAACTGTGTATTCTATGGATATAATTATAAATGGCAAGATTCTTTAGCATTTGGAGTTAATTAAATCGTGAGCTGCTTATCAGGGCACATTTTGTGTTCTTCATTACTTTGGGAAACTTTTCTGAGGTTCATTGAGAAAAATATTTTTAAACTCCGTGAAATCCAAGTAATTGGAGGAAAAGCAAATTGAGCAATTTGTTCTTTCCTCTTTGAGGTTTGATAAGGTGTAAAAATTTATTTAACAAAACAACTTATTTTTCCTTAAAAAATTTAGATCAATAACCCTGAAAACATTTTTTAAAAAAAATTCAGTGTGATAACTTTATGCTTTCCATAAATACATATTTTTTTGAATATTTAAAGTGACAGTTTCAGAAACATAACTGAATAACTTGCTTGTTCTTGAACTAAGAGTTTGAATCTATGATGAACTAAATTAGGTTATGTCTTCCCAAGTAGTCCACTTAGACACTGACTTGTTACCCTCTTTCACAAGTCCAATTTTTCTAAGACTGGACCAGTTACATTAGGATCATTTTGGGTTTTTAGGTGTGATTATTGTATTGTGATAATGCCAAAAAAATTTGCATTCTTTTTAGAGATACAAACTGAAATATTAATGGATAAAATGTCAAGATATCTGGGATTATTTTAAAAATAAATTATGATGAAGGGTAAGTGAGTGGCAATGTAGATGAAACAAGACTGGCCATGTGTTTATTTATGGAAGGTGGGTGAGGAGTATGTGGGTAATGTTATAGTATTCTCTCTAATTAAGTTTAAAATTTCTATTGAAGATAATTAAAAGAATCACTGTGGTCTTGTTAAAAAGTCAGAGTCTCAAGGATGAGAGATAGAAAATGGCATTTTAAGTAGTCCACTTGTGCTCACTGAAGCTTGAGGATCACTGGTAAAAAGTTTCCTTGTGTACCTCACTCATCGTATTCATGTCATCCACATATGTATTTCTTGGTTTTCATCATTCACTCTATTTGCAGAATGCAATAGCAAATTAAAGCAATTATACTGAATTTGGATAATTCAAACTTAAAACTTTGTTTCGAAGGGTTCAAAAAGTGAAGCCAAATAAAATCTTAAAAAAACCTCTATTTCTAACTGAAATATTCAGATAAATAACGTTGGCTTTTTTCTCACTTTCAGCTGGGAATGGATTACTTTTGTAAATGTCTTAAATTTCTTCTCTTACCAGGGCATCAGCATCCTATTCCATACAGCTGCTTGCTTTTGACACTAGTTTCTTGTTCTTTCTCAGATGTACCATATTACTACGCACCTCTGAGACTTTACTTATGAGATTCCCTTAATTGAAACATTCATCAACCCCCTTTTTACCTGGTTAATTTCTGTACCTTCATCCCACTGCTAACACCTCTCACTTATTCAGGGAGCCCATTATTGTATTGTAAGGTTGGATTGCCTTCTATTCTTTTGTGGTCCCATAATACACTGTAATACGATAGTGCAATAATGCTGAATATGTCGTATAGCACTTTATACTTTGTCATAAGACTCTATTTTTCTGCCCTCTTCTCTCTCCTCAGCTAGATTATAAAGTCAGTTGGTTAAGGATTGTGTTTTTTATGACTGTATCTCCACTGCTGTGTACTGTGCCAGGAAACACTTACTGTATAAATGGCAAACAACTGAATGAGTTCACAAAATATCTATCTAACATGTCCAAGAATCTTAGGAAGTGTTGCAGTCATTCTTCAAGGCAAAAAGAAAGAAAGAAAAAGAAAGCTTTCTGGATATAAGACACACTTCTTGGTCATAAATATAGATCTTGGAAAAAAGTTCCTGAAAGGAGGACTAAACTGCAGCAAGAATTTGTCTTGAGTATAATGATGTTGATAATCACTTTGCTTCCCTGCTTAGCCTTTTTCATGTATCTTTATTAATTTCTCATAATTAAATTATATCTCTGAACCCTATTTTTTTCCAAATATTTTATTGTGAAAAATTTCAAATGTCCAAAAGAGTCAAAAGAATTGTGTAGACTTGGGCATGGTGGCTCACATTTATAATCTCAGCACTTTGGGAGGCCGAGGCAGGCAGATGATTTGAGGCCAAGAGTTCAAAACCAGCCTGCCAAAATAGCTTTGTTAGTCCGTTTTAACACTACTGATAAAGGCATACCTGGGACTGGGCAATTTACAAAAGAAAGACTTAATGGACTCACAGTTCCATGTGGAACTGTCACCCAGGCTGGAATGCTGTGGCACAATCTTGGCTCACCACAACTTCCACTTCCCAGGTTCAAGCAATTCTCCTGCCTCAGTCTCCCAAGTGACTGGGACTATAGGCACCCACCACCGTGCCTGGTAATTTTTTTTTGTGTTTTTAGTAGAGAAAGAGTTTCACCATGTTGACCAGGCTGGTCTTGAACACCTGATCTCAAGTGATCTGCCTGCCTCGACCTCCCAAAGTGCTGGGATTACAGGTGTGAGCCACTGTGCCTGGCCAGATTTAAGTCTTTTAATTTATTTTTATTTGATTTTTGTATATGGTGAGAGATAGGAGTCTAGTTTAATTCTTCTGTATATGGATATACAGTTTACCCAGTGCCATTTATTGAAGAGATTATCCTTTCCTCAGTGTATGTTCTTGGTACTTTTGTCAAGCATGACTTCACTCTAGGCGTGTGGATTTGTTTCTGGGTTCTCTATTCTGTTCCATTGGTCTACTGTCATTTATTTTGTGCTGGTACCATGCTGTTTTGGTTACTATAGCTCTGTAGTATAATTCAAAGTCAGGTAATGTGATTTCTCCAGTTTTGTTTCTTTTGTTTAGGATAGCTTTGTCTATACTGGGACTTTTGTGGTTTTGTATAAATTTTAGAATTTTTTTTTATTCTGGGGAATAATGTCATTAGTATTTTGATAGGTATTACATTAAATCTGTAGATTGCTTTGGGTGATATGGACATTGTAACAATACTGATTGTTCCAATGCATGAACATTGAATATTTTTCCATTTTTTTGTGTCCCCTTCCATTTCTTTCAGTATTTTTTAAAATTTATTTTATTTGTTTATTTATTAATATATATTTTATTGCACTTTAGGTTATGGGGTACATGTGAAGAACATGCAGGATTGTTGTGTAGGTACATACATAGCAATGTGGTTTGCTGCCTCCATCCCCATCACCTATATCTGGCATTTCTCCCCATGTTATCCCTCCACAACTCCCTATCTCCCACTGTCCTTCCTCCAGTCCCCCACAACAGACTTCAGTGTGTGATGCTCCCCTCCCTGTGTCCATGTGTTCTCATTGTTCAGCACCCGCCTATGAGTGAGAATATGCGGTGTTTGATTTTCTGTTCTTGTGTCAGTTTGCTGAGAATGATGGTTTCCAGGTTCAACCATGTCCCTATAAAGGACACGAACTCATCGTTTTTGATGGCTGCATGGTATTCCATGGTGTATATGTGCCACATTTTCCCTGTCCAGTCTATCATCGATGGGCATTTGGGTTGGTTCCAGGTCTTTGCTATTGTAAACAGTGCTGCAATGAACATATGTGTGCATGTGTCTTTATAATAGAATGATTTATAATCCTTTGGATATATACCCAGTAATGGGATTGCTGGGTCAAATGGAATTTCTATTTCTAGGTCCTTGAGGAATCACCACACTGTCTTCCACATGGTTGAACTAATTTACACTCCCACCACCAGTGTAAAAGTGTTCCTATTTCTCCACATCGTCTCCAGCATCTGTTGTCTACAGATTTTTTAATGATTGCCATTCTAACTGGCGTGAGATGGTATCTCAATGTAGTTTTGATTTGCATTTCCCTAATGACCAGTGATGATGAGCATTTTTCATCTGTTTTTTGGCCTCATATATGTCTTCTTTTGAAAAATGTCTGTCCATATCCTTCCCCAATTTTTGAATGGGTTTGTTTGTTTTTTCTTGTAAATCTGTTTTAGTTCTTTGTAAATTCTGGATATAAGTCCTTTGTCAGATCAGTAGATGGCAAAAATTGTTTCCCATTCTGTTGGTTGCCAGTTCACTCTAATGATTGTTTCCTTTGCTGTGCAGAAGCTCTGGAGTTTAATTAGGTCCCATTTATCTATTTTGGCTTTTGTTGCCAATGCTTTTGGTGTTTTAGTCATGAAGTCCTTGCCTATGCCTATGTTCGGAACGGTTTTGCCTAGGTTTTCTTCTAACATTTTTATGGTATTAGGTCTTATATTTAAGTCTTTAATCCATCTGGAGTTAATTTGAGTGTAAGGTGTCAGGAAGGGGTCCAGTTTCTGCTTTCTGCACATGGCTAGCCAGTTTTCCCAACACCGTTTATTAAACAGGGAATCCTTTCCACATTGCTGGTTTTTGTCAGATTTGTCAAAGATCAGATGGTTGTAGATGTGTGGCATGGCCTGAGGCCTCTGTTCTGTTCCATTGGTCCATATCTCTGTTTTGGTACCAGTACCATGCTGTTTTCATTACTGTAGTCTTGTAGTATAGTTTGAAGTCAGGTAGCATGATGCCTCCAGCTTTGTTCTTTTTGCTTAGATTGACTTGGCTATGTGGGCTGTCTTTTGGTTCCATATGAAGTTTAAGGTGGTTTTTTCCAGTTCTGTGAAGAGGGTAGCTTAATGGGGATAGCGTTGAATCTATAAATTGCTTTGGGCAGTATGGCCATTTTCACAATATTGATTCTTCCTAACCATGAGCATGGAATGTTTTTCCATCTGTTTATGTCCTCTCTTATTTCCTTGAGCACTGGTTTGTAGTTCTTCTTGAAGAGGTCCTTTACATCCTTTGTTAGTTGTATTCCTAGGTATTTCATTCTCTTTGTAGCAATTGTGAATGGCAGTTCGTTCTTGATGTGGCTCTCTTTAAGTCTGTCATTGGTGTATAGGAATGCTTGTGATTTCTGCTCATTAATTTTGTATCCTGAGACTGCTGAAGTTGCTTATCAGTTTCAAGAGATTTTGGGCTGAGACGATGGGGTCTTCTAAATATACAATCATATTGTCTGCAGATAGAGACAATTTGACTTCCTCCTTTCCTATTCGAATACCCTCTATTTCTTTTTCTTGCCTGATTGCTCTAGCTAGAACGTCCAATATTATATTGAATTGGAGTGGTGAGAGAGGGTATCCTTGTCTAGTGCCAGATTCAAAGGCAATGCTTCCAGTTTTTGCCCATTCAGTATGATATTGGCTGTGGGTTTGTCATAAATAGCTTTTATTATTTTGAGATATGTTCCGTCGATACCTAGTTTATTGAGAGTTTTTAGCATAAAGGGCTGTTGAATTTTGTCGACGGCCTTCTCTGTATCTATTGAGATAATCATGTGGTTTTTGTCTTTGGTTCTGTTTATGTGGTGAATTACATTTATAGATTTGCGTATGTTAAACCAGCCTTGCATCCCTGGGATGAAGGCTACTTGATTGTGATGGATAAACTTTTTGATGTGCTGTTGCAATCGGTTTGCCAGTATTTTATGGAAGATTTTTGCATCTATGTTCATCATGGATATTGGCCTGAAGTTTTCTTTTCTTGCTAAGTCTCTGTTGGGTTTGGTATCAGAATGATGTTGGTTTCATAAAATGATTTTGGAGGGATTCCCTCTTTTTGGATTGTTTGGAATAGTTTCAGGAGTGGTACCAGCTCCTCTTTGTATGTCTGGTAGGATTCGGCTATGAACCCATCTGCATCTGGGCTTTTTTTGGTTGGTAGGCAATTAATTGCTGCCTCAACTTCAGACCTTGTTATTGCTCTATTCAGGGTTTCGACTTCTTCCTGGTTTAGGCTTGGGAGGATGCAAGTGTCCAGGAATTTATCCATTTCTTCCAGGTTTACTAGTTTATGTGCATAGAGTTGTTTGTAGTAATCTCTGATGATGGTTTGTATTTCTGTGGAATCTGTGGTAATATCCCCTTTATCTTTTTTATTGCATCTATTTGATTATTCTCTCTTTTCTTAGTGGTCTGTCTATTTTGTTGATCTTTTCAAAAAACCAGCTCCTGGATTTATTGATTTTTTTGAAGGGTTTTTTGTGTCTCTATCTCTTTCAGTTCTGCTCTGATCTTAGTTATTTCTTGTCTTCTGCTAGCTTTTGAGTTTTTTTCATCTTGCTCCTCTAGCTTTTTCAATTTTAATGATAGGGTGTCGATTTTAGATCTTTCCTTTTTTCTTATGTGGGCGTTTATTACTATAAATTTTCCTCTAGACACTGCTTTAAATGTGTCCCAGAGATTCTGGTACACTGTGTCTTCGTTCTCGTTGGTTTCGCGAATGTCTTTTTTTTGCCTTCATTTCATTGTTTATCCAGTCAACATTCAAGAGCCAGTTATTCAGCTTCCATGAAGTTGTGTGGTTCTGAGTTAGTCTGAATCCTGAGTTCTAATTTGATTGCACTGTGGTCTGAGAGACTGTTTGTTATGATTTCCATTCTTTTGCATTTGCTGAGGAGTGATTTACTTCCAATTATGTGGTCAATTTTAGAGTAGGTGTGATGTGGTGCTGAGAAGAATGTATATTCTGTGGATTTGGGGTGGAGAGTTCTGTAAATGTCTATTAGGTTTGCTTGGTCCAGGTCTGAGTTCA
>PVKV010028637.1:0-24709 GCA_004027835.1 Alouatta palliata
TAACTACTCCAGCCTCAAAGCAATCCTCAAGCCTTTCTCCTTCACCCAAAATCATAAGCAGTCCAGTCTAGCCATGCAAACTTCCACAGCCAACTGATGTCAAAATCTGAACGTGAAAAAAATCCCTGCAATACATACTGAGAGGTATTTTTTGGATTGTCTACTAAAAATGTTGAGTAGTTAGTATTTATTCTGGCTCCTACCTTTGGTTTCTAGAAATAATTAAATGTACATCTTTTTTTTTTTTTTTTTGAGACAGAGTCTCCCAGGCTGGAGTGCAGTGGTGCAATCTCGGCTCACTGCAACCTCTGCCTCCTGGATTATTCAAGCGATTCTCTTGCCTCATCCTCCTGAGTAGCTGAGACTACAGATGTGCACCACCACTCCAGCTAATTTTTGTATTTTTATTAGAGACAGGGTTTCACCATGTTGGCCAGGCTGGTCTTGATCTCCTGATTTCATGATCCTCCTGCCTCAGCCTCCCAAAGTGCTGGCATTACAGGCATGAGCCACTGTGACTGGTCCACATCTTAACCTGGTTCTCACACTTTAATGCTAAGTGAAACTATTTGCAAGAATATCGAAATACTAGAAACCACTCTATGAATGGTGACTGTGTCAAGTACTATCTGAACAAGGCCTATTTGTTTTCTTCCTCTTTCCTTATTTCTGTTATTTTGTGATTTGGTTTGGATATTTGTCTCCTCCAAATCTCATGTTGAAATGTGATCCCCTGTGTTGGAGGTGGGGACTGGTGGGAGGTGTCTGGTTCATGGGAGCAAATCCTTCATAAATAGCTTGGTGCTGTCCACAGGACAGTAGGTGAGTTCTCGTGAGACCTGGTTATTTACAAGTGTGTGGCATGTCCTTCTCTCTCTTGCCCTTGCTTTGCTTTATGCCATGATCAGAAGCTTCCCGAGGCCTCACCAGAAGCTGAGCAGGTGTTGGTGTCATGCTTCCCACACAGCCCGCAGAACTTGAACCAGTTAGACCTCTTTCTTCATAAACGACCCAGCCTCAAATATTTCTTTATAGCAATGCAAGAATTCCTGATAACACTTTCGGACTTTGTTCTTTTCTCCCTTTCTTCCTCCTTACCCTTTTGTGTTCCCCCCATCTCGTCTCTTATAAATGCCTCAGCATCTACTACCTGCCAAACACCAGAAATCACTGGCACACAAGAGTCAAGCATGGAGATGCCTGCTGTGTTGGAGCTCAGAGTAGAAAGGTAAGTAACACAGGTGCGGGTCAGAGGACAGGGAAACCGAAGAAGCTGAAGGTCAGGCACATGGTGGTAAATAATAATCAACAGCCCAGAAGAAAACAGGAAGAAACGAGTGATAAAAATGCCAGGTGTGAGGTGAGCTCCGGGGATGTCCCTGCTGAGTTTCAATCCCCAATTTAGCCTTTGTTTCTTGAAAGACCAAAGACTTGACTGATCCTAGAGACCCACCAATACTCGGCCTGCCTCCTCCTAACTTTGCCTGTGGCTTTGTCAGGGGCAGGGGGTCCCCAGGCCTCTGCTATCCTGACATGCACCATCACAAGGTAAGTTGAGGAAGGGCCAGGGAGAGGCTGAGGTCGATGGGCTGGGAGCGAAGGGGGCTCATCCTTCAGGCTGAGGCTCACATACAGGGCTGCACCTTCTCAGTTGCCTCAGTGGGACAGAAACTTGTTTCTGACCATAAGAGAGTGTGGGCTGAAAGGAGCTTTAACTCATCATGGAAGATGCTCTGTTAGTTACTGTAAGGAACAATCTGAAAATACTGATAACCTGAGTGAACAATTGATGCAGTAAGTTGTGAGAACACCCTGCCCATGGTTGAACTGTTGGTTTTCAGCCCAGAAGTGAATTTTGTGTTAGGTAGACTGCAACATTCAACAAATGGCATCATACGAAGGAGCACTGGAAAGTCAGTGCTGTTTCCCTCGTAGATTCCACTGTCCAAGACATACGGAAATTTCTTTCCAGAACTACCTCCCTCGGGGAATCGGCATTCTCCCGCTCATTATCTCGCTTATTAAACATGTAATTTGCTTAAATGGTCTCACCACAAAACAGAACGAAACAAAACAGACTGATACCTAGATGAAGCCTATGGTGTGTTAACTAAATTTTGGTAATAATTTCACCAAATATATGTATATATAACAAAGAGCATCTAACTGTTTTTAAAAAGCAAATTCCAAAATAAAAGAATAAGAAAAAATTTTATCTGATTTTTTATTTTTTAGAAAAGATGTGAAACAGATCAACATATTAATGTGTATTCAAACTTGATAGACTACATTATGTCTATTACCTTATTTGATATACTTTTCAATTTGAATTGCTCTATAATAATAAAAATTTTAGATATAAACATTGAAAAATTGAGAGCAACATTTTTGAGCAAGTTATGTAAGCTAAATTGACAATTTCCAGCTGTTTTATGAAATTCTGGCTTTTCCAACAGTCAAAATAATGAATTGGTACAAATTTATCATGACAAATGAAAATTATAATTTAAACAATATTACATAGTGGACTTAAAAATATGGAAGTAGAATAAAATTGATTTGTTTTGGACTTGAAAAAAGTGACATAGAGACTCAAGAAGGTAAGTGATTCCTCAGTGCTCTCATTAGAAAGCAACTTTAGCCCTGAAAGCTATGTGATCAGGAGTGTATGTTGAATATTTACATTTGAAAATCTCAGGGTTCTCTGTTTCCTTTCAAATCACAGTCATTTTTTTTCCTGGGTGCCATGATCATTGACACATCCCAGTGATGGTGGGCATGGCCTCTCCGTGGTGCCTTCTGAAACCTCAGAGGAGATACGATGCCAGTGTGCCTCACACCTCTGAGGACAGGGCTCAGAAAGAGTTTTTTGCCTTCAATGTTTCACATACTTTTTGGATTTCTTCAGTCTGTTCAATTTTGTTTATCACATTTTAGCAGTAGAGAAACCCTCCAAACTTTACTGTAGGCCAGGTGCAGTGGCTCATATCTGTAATCCCAGCACTTTGGGAGGCTGAGGCAGGCAGATCACCTGAGGTCAGAAGTTCGAGACCAACCTGGCCAACATAGTAAAACACCTTCTTTACTAAAAGTACAAAAATTAGGCAGGTATGGTGGTGGGCACCTGTAATCTCAGCTACTCGGGACTTTGAGGCAGAAGAGCTGCTCAAACCCGGAAAACTGAGGTTGTAGTGAGCCGAGATTGCATCACTGCACTCTAGACTGGGCAACTCAGGGAGATTCTGTCTCAAAAAAAAAAAAAAAAAAAAAAAAAAAAAAAAAAAAAAAAAAAAAAAAAAAAAAAGAAAAAGAAAAAAGAAAAAAAAACTTCATTGTAGAAGAGTCTCTTCTCTTTTATATCCTGGTAGATTGGACAAGAATAGCTATAAATAAATCAGAAAGCCACATGGCTTTTTCTTTCTCCATATTCTAAAGCAATCCATCCTTCTCACCACAGCCCACGTAAAAATAACCATCCTAACAGCTTAGGCACCTGACCTGACTTCCCATTAAATAACTCTTTTCTCCATCCCATTAGAGTCCTTTCCAGGTGAAGAAACTGCATCACAGAGTTTTTTTTCACTTGTCCAATATTTCTAAACAAAGCAACGGCACAACCAAGATCAACATCTAATTTCATTCCATTCCAAACCCTATATCACTAAGAGACTGTGTTAAGGAAAACCAAGTCCACAAGGGGGGTGGTTTCAAAGGCAGGAGTTTTCCAGCACCACGCCTCCATCCACGTCCCCATCCAGAAGGTAAAGTTCTTTGTCTGACTTTCCCGCTGAGGACTAGGTAGAAATTCCAGGTGTGCTTCTTTGTTCAAAAAGCCTGGGAAAAGCTCTAGGAGGAAGGGCCTCTGATGTGGACCTAACAGCCAATCCAGTATCAGAGTCAAAGATCAATCACTTCAGAGGACATTTAGAAGAACTCCTCTCACTAGACGAGAACATGAATGGGGCAGGAATAATTCCTGGGTTAAAATCCCCCTTACCCTTACCTGTGCGGATTCCTCCCTTGAATCTCCTCCCATGGCAGTGTGGGCCTCTCTCTCCCTCTCTCTTTCTCTCTCTCTGGCTAATAAATCACTCTCTGCTAAACTCTTTGGGTCCGAATGGTAAGCACACTGTGCCTCCACGGCCTCTTTCCCGTTCCTGGGATATGAGAGGCCAAGGACCTAGCCAGGTCGGGGAAAACATCGATGGCAGAAGAGGAAGCATCTTTGGGACGCCCCGCTGCTCTGCTCCCGGCCCCTGGTTACATCTTTGCTGATCACTGGGAGGCACCTGAGCCCCTGTGCCCCGCCCTGGTTACATTCCTACTATGCTACATTTCTCTCATCTTTTGTTTTCTTATTAAAAACACCACACAAACCTGTGATTTTTAAAGCTAAGGAAGTTGACAGTAACATTTGCCTTTTTTATATCTCTGCAGTATAATAATTCTCTGTCATATTATAGAGTTTCATAACGTTTTCATCAAAAAACACGTTCTTTGTAATACTTTAAATGATTTAGCAGTTCCAGGATACAATCTGCACAAAAATTATTTCCATCTTACAGATATAAAATTGAAGACATCTTTACCAAGTCCCATTTTTAACAACAAAAAAAAGAATCCAGCTCTCAAGCTCAATGCTCTTTTCCCATTGTCTAATGGCAACAACTACAATAACGTTTGCACTAACCTAATAATATGGGAATCTCTGCCGTATTTGAATTTATCTGCAATTTTTCCACATTGCTTCTCTCACTTATTGTTCAACCAGATGTCTCTGTTTAGCAATCTTGTTACTTTTTTGGTACTGCTGTTTAGGAGATGGTGGTGTCAAGGACAGAACAGGGAAAAGTTGCAAGAGTTCTCTGGATTTGGCTTTTTTTGCACCCTACATATGAGACTATACTTTCTTTTCACTGTTCTTAGCTCTTCTTTCTTTTGTGCTGTACATAAGAGCATCATTCAATCTTTTTTCCCCCAACTATATTTATATCTTATCTCTTACTCTGTCTTTAAACAAAAATGCACAAATTAAATTTCCATTTTCGCCCATGGCTATTGACTAATTTTTTGTGTCTCCCCAAAGTTTGTATGTTGAAGCTTAAATTCTCAATGTGTTAGTATCTGGAGGCAGCTTATTTGAGAGGTGATTAGGCATGAGGGTGTAGCCCTCATAAATGAAAGCAGTGCCCATGTACAAGACACTCTGATAGATAACTGGTCCTTTAAGCCGTAGGAGACACAGTGAGAAGATGGTCACTTATGAACCAGAGAGTGGGGCATGAACAGGCATAGAATCTGCTGGCACCTTGATTTTTGACTTCCCAGCCTCCACAACTATGAGAAATACACTTCTGCTGTTTATAAGTGATATGGTTTGGCCATATCTCCTCCCAAATCTCAACTTGAATTGTATCTCCCAGAATTCTCACAGGTTACGGGAGGGACCCAGGGGGAAGTATTTGAATCATGGTAGCCAGTCTTTCCCATGCTATTCTCCTAATACTGAATAAGTCTCCTGAGATCTGATGGGCATGTCAGGGGTTTCCCCTTTTGTTTCCTCACTTTTCTCTTGCTGCCACCATGGAAGAGGTGCCTTTCTCCTCCCGCTATGATTCTGAGGCCTCCCTAGTCATGTGGAATTGTAAGTCCAATTAAATCACTTTTCATTCCCAGTTTCAGGTATGTCTTTATCAGCAGCTAATACAATAAGCCACCAGTTTATGTATTTTGTCATAGTAGCCGGACACGACTAACACACCTCCCTCTCAATATCCAGTCTAGTACTGTCAACTGGATAACACCAGAACTTGAAAGCCGTACTCACTGCCTCCCACTCAGTAAAGCTTGTTTCTGACTGCATTGTTTCCAAAAATGTTACTGTCAATCATCCCAATAAATTAAGAATAATGGAATTTTGTTTACTTATTTATTCCCCATGTGTCATCCACAGGTAAATCTTACTCCTAAGTGGTACTAACATGTACAGGGCAGGATATGAATACATTGCTAGTCTTAATAGGAGCAAAAGTACTTGCTGTCTCTATTGTCATTTTTGTATTAAGAGAAGAGGGTACAATTCTTTACCATCAATGCCTATTAGAAGTGGCAGATCATTTCTTTTCTGCTTTTTGTATAACAAAGGGCCACAAATAGGAGAAGCGCATCTTCTAGTTAGGCCAGGGCAATCCCAACTCTGCTTTGTACCAGTGTAATTATTAATAGTGGTCTCTTTAATTAAAAAAAAAAAAATGTTCTAGCTGGGTCTTTAAATGACATGCTTACCCCAGCCACAATGTTCTTTGGAAAAAGAGAGAAGATTTTACTTGTCATACCGGGTAGTAATGACGAGAATGGAGACAAAACCTGAGACAGATGGAGGAGGTGAGAAGAGTTACCAGATGGAGGCTGCAATCTGGGAAGCATATCTCAGGGAACAGATCCCAAAAAGGAGAAGGCCCACCACCTAGGAAGAGCCACATGGAGGATTACTGCACAGAATGAACACGAAGGGCTTTGCCTGATTGCCCAAAAATCACTGAAGAGGTTTATACTGGCACCAAATACATCCCATCCATCCTCTTGTGAGCTGACTCACTCTCTCTCATGCCTCAATTACTTCTCTGCTGCCTTTCAATGATGCATCACTATTTTTTCCCTTTCTTACTAATTAAGGCAAACAGGCACCATTAAAAATAATTTATTCCTGGCCATATGGGAGTTGAATTATCATCAGCTTGCAGTAAAATGAAATTTACCATTTTCTGCATTTGAGGTTATGGTAGCAGACCCTCCTTGTAGGGAGCAGGAGAGATGACACAGGTGAGTCAGCATTTTGCCCTGTGATCACGCAGCAGGAGTGGTACTGCCCACTTCAATAGATGCAATTCAGTCACTTTGGATTATCCCATATTGATACTCCCTCACGATGTCCAAGACAACCACAATTCCAAAGGGAATTGGACACTGTACCTTTAGTGTAGAGGTGGTAGGAAAATCTAACAGTCCCAGCCTTACCAACATGGTGAAACCCCGTCTCTACCAAAAATGTAAAAATTAGCCGGGTGTGGTGGTGCATGCCTGTAATCCCAGTTATTCAGGAGCCTAAGGCAGGAGAATCACTTGAACTCGGGAGGTGGAGGTTGCAGTGAGCTAAGATCGTGCCACTGCACTCCAGCCTGGGTGACAGAGCAAGACTCTGTCTCAAAGAAAGAAAAGAAAAGAATACCTCACAGCTACGTAGAGAAATCTCAAATCTAGAATCCGTAAGCTTTTACTTTGCTACAACCCAAATCAGGATCCTTCCATATCCCTCCTCTCTGCCTCATCTGACTCACCTGAACTCTCTCTGAAGACACCCATACATGCTCTTGTGAGCTAAATCATGTTCCTGCCTGCCTCAGTTACCTCTCTGCTGCAGGCTACCTGTCCATAATACATCACTATTGTTTCCATTTTTACTGAATCATTTTCTCAGCATCATTCTCAGCAAACTGACACAAGAACAGAAAATCAATCACCGCATGTTCTCACTCCTAGGCGGGTGTTGAACAATGAGAACACATGGACACAGGGAGGGGAGCATCACACAATGGGGTCTGTCGGGGGGAAACGAGGGTGGGACAGCAGGGGGTGGGGAGTTGGGGAGAGATAGCATGGGGAGAAATGCCAGGTATAGGTGATGGGGAGGAAGGCAGCAAATCACACTGCCATGTGTGTACCTATGCAACAATCTTGCATGTTCTTCACACATACCCCAAAACCTAAAATGCAATAAAAAAAAATATATATTCTAGATAAAAGTCCCTTGGAAAAAAAAAATTTACTCCTGGCTACTCTTAATTACTACTCCATTTATTTACTCCTCTTTATTTATAGAAAAGCTTCCTGAAGGAGTCATTTATACTTGAAAGCTTTACTTCCTCCCCCCTTATTCTCTCCTTGGCCTACTCACATCAGCCAGTTCCCCGTTGTCCTGTGACTTAACCTCTCCACAGCATCTGACACAGGTGAGTCCCACCTTCATTAAACCCCATCTTCCTCCACCCCTGGGAACTTCTCTTTCCTTGTTCTTCCCCTGTCTCACTGGCTTCACCTTCTCTGTTTTCCTTCTTGGAATCCTGTCTTCTTCTCAATTTGTATATGTTCTGTTTAACAGGCCTCAAGATGCTGAACTGTCTCATCAGCTGTCACTCACTTCAGCTTGATTCTATTGTTTTATCTATTAGGTGTGCACTTTTTTTTTTTTTTTTTTTTTTTTTTTGAGATGGAGTCTCACTCTGTTGCCCAGGCTGGAGTGCTAAGGTGTGATCTTGGCTCACTGCAACCTCCACCTTCCTTCCAAGTTCAAGTGACTCACCTGTCTCAGCCTTCTGAGTAGCTGGGATTACAGGTACATGTCACCATGCCTGGCTAATTTATCTATTTTTAGTAGAGATGGGGTTTCAACATTTTGGCCAGGCTGGTCTTGAACTCCTGACCTCAGGTGATCCATCCGCCTCAGTCTCCCCAAGTGCTGGATTACAGGCATGAGTTACTGTGCCTATTAAATAGATGTGCCTATTAATAGTGCACATCTGTGTGTGCACTATTAAAGCCCAAATTTAAATCTCTAACTGTCCAAATCTCCCCTAACTCTTGACTAACATGTACAGTTACCCACTCAATATTTCCACTTGGGAAGCCAATAGGCAATTTAGATTTAACATATTTAAAATCAGACCATTGATTTACGCTGTGTTCCTCCACAGCATGGCTCTCCCTTTGTCTTGTCTGCCACCGTGAATGGCTGCTTCCTCATACCAAAAGCTCTGGAGTCATTCATGATTCTCAAATTCCCTGAAATTCCAGTCATATTTCACCAGCCAATCCTATTGGCTCCATCTTTAAAGAAAATATATGCTACAACCAATTATCCTCACATCTGTCATTACTATTCCATCTATTCCATCATTCATACTTCCTGTTATGGGGGGACTGTTCCAGTAGAGTTTAACTGGACCCCTGCTGTTTCTTTCCTGCATCCTTCAGTCTATTTGCTACCAATTAACTACCGTTCTTTTTTAAAAAATTAAGTCAAGCCATGTCAATCTTCTGTTCAAACTCTTCTGCAGGCTTCCCCTGTTCCTAGGCAGGAATGAACTGCAATGGTATTACCTGGCCTGGCCGACCTACCTGATGGTACCATGAACTATCCCTCTGCTATCTTGTGCTACTGTTCTTTCCCCTTTCATGTTTATTCTGACAACATTGGCCTGTGTCTCTCAGTCTAATTTGCACTGCCATCAGGGAAGCTTTGTACATGCTGTTTTCTTAAACTGAAACTTTCTTTATCCTCATATTTTCATGCCTTTCATTTTAGTCTTTGTTAAAATGCTAGCTTGTTAGCCTCTGAGTATCCTATCCTGTATCAATTTCTATACATCTCTATGCTGCTTAATTTTCTTAATAAAATCCATTCCCACTAGGCATGTTATGTGTTGGTTTTTATTTTTTATTGTGCTTACACCTGCTGTATTTCCTCATTAGAATGTAAGCTTTATGAGAGAGGGGAGATTGTCTGCTTTATCTGTTTTACTTACTGCTCAAGCCCCAGTCTGGATAGCAGTGGCACTTCATGGATGTCCAATAAGCATTTGCTGAATGAATGAACTCATTCATCTTGCGTAGCAGATGTCAGATTAGTCCATCAAAAGCACACATTCTGTACCAACCATCTTCTATTCAAAGTATTTCCTAAATTCTCCATTCATGCTGAATTCAGTCTAAAAAAATCTTAACCTGGCATTTCAGATACTATGGAGAAGCGGAAGGGGAAGAGAATTAACAGTATTTACTAGTAAAATAATAAATTGTATATATAAGAAATTAACTTACATGTGACCGAGACAAAGTAAAGAGGGATTATATTACTTTAAAAAATAGTAAAAGAAACTGGGTCAAAACCTGGAAAAATGTCGTGTAATAATAATGACATTGACTATAATAAAATCAAATTGAAACATATATAGTTTCTTGTTAAGGAAAGACGTCGACAAGCAAGGCCACTAGAAAGATGACTTGTGTAACTCCATGATCAATTTGAGGCACATTAAACATATTATTGATAAAAAGGAGCCTATTTCAACAGAACATTGGGAATCTATTGTACTAGAAGTACTAAAATTAGGCCTCCTTCTCTTCGACCTTCCATAGAGAAGTTAGGAATATGTATAATCTATTTTGAAAAAATAATTGAATTACTATATGTAAGGAGAAAATAATAGTGTGCAACATTAGAGAATATAAATACATCCAGTGGTTTTAAACAATAAAGAAATGTGTTCAGTTAGTCTAAGAAAACCAATGGAAAGATTTCTCTAAATAAAAAGCTGCAGAAAATGAAAGGAGGATTTTTAGGCGTCTACGTACTTCAAAACATTAGCAGGCATACTGGGAGAAAATGCAGAAGGTGACAAAACACTTTAAATGTGTTACAAACATATGAATACTCCAACTGCATGGGGTTGGGGGAAATACACCTAAGAAGCTTTGGAAATGAATGAAATCTGTAAGACCGAAGGCAAAAGGAATTTAACAAAAGCACCCTACTCTGCTAAATTTGTTTCCCATGGGTACAGGTTAAAATTTTATATTAATTTTAACAATCAATTTCATAATATTAACAATTGAGTTCATATTAATTGTTCAATCCTGATACACATGCACAGTGATACCAGAAAATGGAAGGCCTCCTCCTCTTAGTGATACCACTAAGTATGTGTAAAGGCCAGTAGAAAGATGACTTGGGTGACACCATGATCAATCTGAGGCATAGTGATGCCACTATGTATGTGTATCAGAACTGAACAATTAATATGAACTCACTTATAGCTTCATATAGATACTGATGTTTACATTAACAGTACTTGCAGATATGTGTCTATGCATGGGATAGTCTACATCAGTCTATTTTCCTGCTGTCAGCAGAGTGCCTGGAAACAATGAGAGCTTTGTCCAGTAGCAATGAGCACACTTAGCAAGCAGACCTTGGTCTCTAATACCATTCTCAATTAAAGGAGCCAAATCTTCTTGAAGTAATGGATAATTCTAAGATTGACATGGAAAATATACAAGATAACCCTGGGGCATTTTGTGATGCCAGAAAGTACGGAAAATGTTAAACATCATTGTCAAATTGTTATAAATTAAAAGTTTGCTTTAAAAAGTGATTAGCTACAACAACCAGTGCGATTTCCAGGACTAGAAATATTCAAGTAGAGGGAATATGTGGTTTGAATCTGTAGTTGACTCAGGACTCTAATTTCCAATGGGATTCTGTGTAACTAAGTGTGTGTGTGTGTGTGTGTGTGTGTGTGTGTGTGTACACACACACACACACACATATATATATTTTTTTTTGTATAGCTCACTGCAGCTTTGACCTCCTGGGCTCAAACAGTCCTCCTGCTTCAGCCTCCCAATAGCTGTGACTACAGGTACATGCCAGTACATCAGGCTATTTTGTTGTTGTTGCAGAGATGGGGTCTCGCTCTGTTGCTCAGGTTGGTCTCAAACTCCCAGGCTCGAGTGATCCTCCAGCCTCAGCCTCCCAAAGTGCTAGGATTACAAGAGAAAGCCACCACACCTGGCCTTGTATGATTCATCTTATACTACGACTTACTGGGAGGTAGAATGTTATTGTTGTTAAAGGAACAGATTATGGGTAAAATGAAGGCATTTGAATACTGTCCGTTAGTTATTAGCCAGGTATCCTTATGGGTTTCTGATCTTCCCTAAGCCTTGGCTGCCTCATCCAGACAAAGAGCATAATAATAGTCTCTATGTGACTGGTTGTAATAAACATTACATAAAATAGCCACAGTTATTTATCATTAAATCATACGTGAACATTAGATAAAAACAATCCCCAGATTAAATAAAATAATAATCTGCAAATGATTGACTCTCTTTTTATCTACTCATCTTTCATGCATCTATTCAGGTGTCATTCTATTTAAAAATAATTATTTATAATATCTTTTAAATCTAACCCAACAAGATCAACTATATCCGCATTTTGCTTCTTAGTTTGTCTGTCCTTCATTCAAATTTAACTTCTCTCGATGTTTTTAAAATAATTATTCTATAGTTTACATCCCTGTGTATGCTTTTACTCACATCACTCTCTGAATTCTATCTGTAGTCAAAACCTAGATGAGATGTTTAAATACCCAGTTCAGATGCCACCTCATTAATAAATCATGCCCTGCTATTTCCATCTAGCTCACTCCCTCATCTCAATTAGTTTATCCTGCTGTTTTCATAACTTTTATTGTACTTAATGCATTGTGCTGGCTTTACAGCTGTATGCATGCTTAATTAAACTATCAGATGCTGGAAAATAAAGCAGAATGTCTGCATAATTTTCCTGCATTTCTTTCATAGCACTGGCCAAACTTCAGGATCTGGCTTCACAATAGGCACTCAATGAATCTGAATTAATAAAGGTAGTTATACTTCAGACGACTGTGGTTTCATATGGTCAATATCTCTGAAAAAACCTTTGTGTATCTGTAAACTCTTGAGCTGATAGATACTTAAAATGCAATCACTGTCAATTTGGCTCCAAGCCTCATTGCTGCAAGATAAAGACTCACAGGCAACATATGCCTAACAATGATTAGCTGTCAAAATTCAAGCAAAGATTTCAGCAGACAGAGAGCAAGACAAGCCATTTGGAAAACATAATTTTGGGGTTTTTTGTTTACTACCTCTTGTTGGGTCATTGTCAATTGGTGCCAACTTTGCCACAGTTCATGCAGAAATCTACCAAGCAGAAAAATCTATATATTTTAACATGTTTCCCCTAGTTTTAAGGTAGCAGTTATTCATCTACAACATCAGTTCACAAAACTGGTGCCAGTCATTTTGCTTGCCTTTTCTCAATGATTGTGTCACATTCTCAATGGAAACTGGGTCACAGTGGAAGATTAGCATCACTGGAAGTCTTCTGATTCTTTGTTTCAGTGGAAATGCACTCATGTTGCATGATGATATTCATTTCTGAAACCATACTCCCTATGTTTCTGAAAATAAAATTCTTAAGAGCATTCTCACAGTCCAATGAACTCATGAAGATCTGAATGTGTGTTCTGACTTGTGGTTCAAAAAACCTCATTACAAAGAGTATAGCTAGATTTCTGCCATCATAAATAGTGCAGATAAATTCTTTTAATATACACATTTTACTATCTGCCATCATCAGTCAATTTGAACTTTCATCAAGATATGACACTGACAAAGAATTATTTGCCAATAACAAAAACAACTGCACCCAAAAAAAAAAAAAAAAAAAAACCCTGTAAGATCTAACCTACATCAAATGGCTTAAAATATCTTAAACGCTCTCATTTCCACACTCTCTAGAAAAAATCTGAGCTATATTAGCCAACACTTAGCTAATTAATACAACACGTTTCGAACAACATAGTTACATATATATATTTTATGCATTTGCTGGAAAAGAGAATCAATTAAATATCCTTCTGATAGAATATCTGTTTTATGAACAATGTGATTCAGTATATTCATAACAAGGGGGAAATAATTATCTAATACATGACTATAAATATCGTCTTTGTTTCCATAATTTTGTTTATATCATTATACTTACATCATTAGACTAAAAATTCATATTTACCTTTGTATTATGTTCCCTATCATCTTCAAACTTACTCATATGCATATGTACATCTCATTTAGAGTTATAAACTTTGCACATGTCAGGAACTTTTGGAATCATTCTATCAAATCTAATATATTCTTTTTAGTGATGATAAAAAAGACACTTAAAAACAAGCTGACCTCCTGGAAGTCAAACAATTCTATTGATTCAAGAAATGAAAAAAGCAGAAAAAGAGTATCTTAACAACAATAAAACCAGCAGTAAAATCACCTCACACTACAGTCCATCTGCTGTACTACTTTATTTTTGAGAGAATAACATCAAAAATCTATTTAAATAGAATTGCAAACATTTGGGCCATTTTATTTCTGAGCCTATGGAATCCTGAAAGAAAACAGTTAAAAGGTGAAGGCATATGGGGCGGAGAGACCACTATGAGCAATAAGAAATGAGAATGCAGCGTAGGAGACCAAATATTGTGAAACTATATACAGAGGTGCTTCTAAAAAATTCATCATTTGGGGGCCTTTCAATGTAGACACAAGTCATCCTAGACACTTTAATAACTTCTGCGGTGATCTGCACATGCAGTTCAGCACAATAATCATGGACCACTAAGAGACCACAGAGGCAGAGAGAAGGAGAGACATCGTGTTCGGTGTACACTTTTGTAGAAGGATGGGTAGTGTATAACGGCAAGGTTTCTGTCCATAATGGGTAACATCAAGGAACTGCCTATTAAGAATAACTCTCCTATTCTGAAAATGCATTTACATGTAACATCTTACGTCCAGACAAGGCTGGACAGATAAGGTCATAATCTATCACCTGCACACCTCTGGAGGTTAAAGAACTGAATAATAGAAAATGAATAATGGCTGGACACGGTGGCTCACCCCTCTAATCCCAGCACTTTGGGAGGCTGAGGCAGGCAAATCACGAGGTCAGGAGTTCAAGAGCAGCCTGGCCAGCCTGGTGAAACCCCGTCTCTACTAAAAATACAAAAAATTAGCTGGGCATGGTGATGTGCACCAGTAATCCCAGCTACTCAGGAGGCTGAGGCAGGAGAGTCGCTTGAACCTTGGAGATAGAGATTGCAGATCGTTTCACTGCACTTCAGCCTGGGTGACAGAGAAAGACTCTGTCTGGGGAGAAAAAAAAAAAAAAAAATGAGTAACAAAGAAGAGAAGACCAAACTGAATACTGCCATGAGACTGAATGTGAACATAGTGGCTATCTTTGTTCTCTGTGTGTGTGAGTGACAGAGAGACCGAAAGAGAGATAGAGAGACAGAGACAGGAGAAAGAAGAGCTGGGAATGCAGATGAATCTTAGTTGCTGATTTATTTCCCCTACATGATGTACCTCCAAGTTAGGTCTGATAGAAAATGAAGACTGCCTAGCCTGACTCAAGTTTGCAAATGGGACAAGAGTGGCTTAACTGGACCAATACACACCAGGTACATTTCATTACTTTATTAATTCACCTTCATCTTCTTCCTGAGCTACCCTTTATCAATACATGCCCCGTACATTTCATTACTTTACTAATTTATCTTCATCTTCTTCCTCACCTACCCTTTACCAATACACGCATGGTACATTTCATTACTTTATCAATTCACCTTCATCTTCTTCCTCACCTACACTTTACCTTCCTTGAGAACTGTACTGGATTCTGCTAGACTTTCTAAAAAGCAATTCCTACATCTCTTTATAGTTTACACCAAATCTGTGAGTAGATGGGCAATATCTCTTTTTCTTCCAGAAAACACTAAAAAATTGTATTGTGAGAGAAGAGAGAGGCTGGTGAAAGAACAGGGCAATGTATGAATGTAGACATATCAGGAGATTTGCTGAAAAATCTTCACCAAGAACAGCATGGGAGGAGGGGGAAATCAGGTGGGGGGAGGAATTGAGGGGATGACAGGAAGGAGCAGAGAAAACAGGGAAGTTTCTGGGATGAACTGAAGCTCATTTTAAAGAGTATGACTCAGCAAATTTATCTCAGAGACATATCCTCCTACTTCTGAAATAGTCTTTGTATTTTATCTCATTTCTTTTTATGCATATATTTTATTATAAAATTTAGCATAATTTCTTTAAGAAATTTGAAAGAGTAAAATTATGCTTCTTTGAATCGATCTATATTCTGGCATGATTTTCTTCCAGGTAGAATTTTCCTGTAAAATGCAAGCAATCAAAAGTACTAGAGTATGTGGAAATACCTGAGCCATGATGATACATTGTTAGAAAGATCAAAGTTTGACATCTGAATAACATCATTCATAACTTCATAACTCTGTGTTTTAACTGTGTTAAACTTTACTTTTACTGGGTAATTTAATTGGGAATAGATTTTGTCTTTTTCTTGTTTAAAAAAATTAAATAAGAAAAAATATTTTAAAGCTACTTAATACTAGACATATTCTTTTATCTTCATGCTCTTCCAGTGCTTTTGTTATAATATGCACCCTCTCCAAAATTCATCTATGGATTTGGGTATGTCCCCAGTCTGTCTGGGACCAGATGTAAATTTACAAACCTAAATGGATTATAAATGTTCCAGTGCACTGTGCCTGCAGCATTGGACTACAGCCACGAGTGAGGAGAGGGAGCCTTGAAATTCTGAGAGTTTGCAAACTCCAGAAGCTGGTGGATTCTCAGTGGTAACTCTTTATGAAGTTGATCGACAACAGTCATCTTCAAGAAATGCCTCTTTTCTTTATTTTTCTAATGTAATTTTATCTGTCTTAAGCACCCATTTTTCAGGATGGATGCGAAGTTCAGTGTCCGTCACTATGTGAGTGTTTTCCCGGCTCAGTTACATCATGAGAGATGTGCAGGGTGCAGGTGGTTCCAGAACAAGGAGGTGTCACTTGGGCTAAGGTTCAGGCAGGTGCTCCTCTTCCTCTCAGGCTCTGCTGCTCCATGTACAGTACAGGGGGTTCTCCCCATGGGGAGGTTGCTCACTGTGAACCCTCAGAATGTTCCTGAACATGTGGGCTTGGGGGTGCAGGCTTTAAGGGTTTTCCAAAGCCAGGCCAGTCCTGCCAGCAATCCAGACCACACGAGACCAAGGCCCAGCTTCATGGGGGTGGGACCAGGGCAGTCTAGAGGGCCCTAGGCTCTGAAGGATTCTGAACTTAGGGATTGATGATCTGTGGTTGCAGTCCTGAATCCTTAATACTTTGATCTTCGAATTTGTGTTTCGTAAGTGAAATCGGATGGGACAATGCAGAGTGCAGGGAGACTTGGAGTCTTGGTTTCTAGGTGATCCCATCTGCAGCCACAACTCTATCTCCTCTTCTAAACTTTTCTCAGCTGATGGTTCCCTGACCCTGTGGACCTTGAGTCCCACCCAGCTTCCCCTCCCTCTCCAAGCCTGGGCAGGGTCTGGCATGGGTACAGAACAGTGCGTGCACCCGGTGCATCTGAGTGACAGGCACGGAGGGCGTGGTCCCAGCCCTATGCCAGCAACAGGCTGGAAGAAGTCTCCCAGCCGTCCCCACCCCATATCCAGCATGTTCCAGCACTGGGTGGAGCCCTGATGGGAAAGTCTGCGGCAGGGGTATAAGGCTCCTGCAGGTAAGTACAAGCCTCCTCTCCAGAACTTCCTCTATCCTGGCCCCCGATGCCCATATTCTTCACAGGTTCTTTATAAGCACTGTTGTTTTTTTGTGTTGAAAATAAAAGGAATTCATTAAATATTGTAACTTTTAACTTTTTTATTTGAGATGGAGTCTCACCCTGTTGCCTAGGCTGGAGTGCAGTGGCACAACTCTGACTCACTGCAACCTCTGCTGCCCAGGTTCAAGTGATTCTCCTGTCTCAGCCTCCTGAGTAGCTGGGACTACAGACACACGCCAGCATGCCTGGCTAATTTTTGAATATTTAGCAGAGACGGGGTTTCACAATATTGGCCAGTCTGGCCTTGAACTCCTGATCTCATGATCTGCCCGCCTCAGCCTCCCAAAGTGCTGGGATTACAGGCATGAGCCACCATGTCCAACCAACTTATTACAGCTTTTAATTAATAAATGTATAATCATCTAATGAGTTTAATTAATTAAGAAAACCTAACATATCAGTGCCTGCAATGTGTTAGGCTGAGTTAGACACTGGGAGGAGGTAATGACTAAATTCGACCTCTATTGCCAAGGATTCAGAGCCTGGGAGGGGAGAAAGCCCCGGAATCCCCTCCTGGGGGATTCCAGACACATGCTGAACAGCATCTATGGGCCTTTCCTACCTGCCAAATCCACACAGAATGGTAAGACTGTGTCACTTCAGTACAAGAGAGAAATCTATCCACTCCAGGAGGTTCCTCTGAAACAGCATGAAAATATGAAGACAGTAGGTCACTTCAGAAGCAAATTTTTTTCAGCCTGAAACCATGTTCTTTCTTGGGAGATTATTGTTTTGAGATGGAGTCTTGCTCTGTCACCCAGGCTGGAGTGCAGTAGCACAATCTCAGCTCACTGCAACCTCCGCCTCCTGGGTTCAAGCTGTTCTCCTGCCTCAGCCTCCCGAGTAGCTGGTATTACAGGCACACACCACCACACTCAGCTACTTTTTGTATTTTTATTAGAGACAGGGTTTCACCATGTTGGCCAGGCTGCTCTCGAACTTCTCACCTAATAATCTACCTGCCTTGGCCTCCCAAAGTGCTGGAATTATAGGCATGAGCCACTACGCTTGGCCTGGGATATTATTTAGTAATAGTTCCCACTAGTTCTCAACTTCAAATGCTCTTCTGTTCCATTATTGTCTATTGTTCATCTACAGTCTTGTTTATTGTAGTATTTACATGTGTATTTTTATTGCGTAGCCTTTGTCTCTCAAATTCAAGAACAAAGTATAAGATTTTGCTGAGACATCTTAAGTAGTCTTCCAATGGTAGGGATGGCAAAGCTCCCTTTCCAGAAATTTCTGTCTGTCCCTGTCCAGACCATGGGTGGACTCTCCCTGCTATTAGAAGAAACCAGGTAGCAAAGACAAGGATGGAGCAACCCATGTTTGTTTTGCTGGTCCACAGCCTGGAAGTGCAGGCTCTCACTGATCTGTTCCAGCTTCCAAGGTAGAGATGCGTACGAGGTGGTGGTCACACTCGTGTGTCCATTTAGTAGCCACAGCACAGCTCTAGATTTCTCTTTGCAACCCCCTCATCACATATACAAATGTACAGAAGCATTTTCCTTCCTTCTTGGCAGTCCCAAGCAGTCCTCTGATTAATCTCAGTGATTGGGGAACATAATTTGTCTTTAGTGTCCCACACTCCTTTTACATGGAAAGTTATTTTCCTGAGAATTTCACTTGGATCCTTATTTTGTCAAACAAGTGATTTTTCCGTGAAACTCCTTTAAAAATGTCAAATGAATGTGTAAAGTCCATCTCAGAACACAGACTTGATTTTAGAAAAGATAATTGGGTTGACTGAAGGATCAGGTGGGAGGAGCCAGTAGCTGCCCTCTAAATCAGTGTGGAATGAGCCACACAAGAGGTTATACAGAATACAGAACAAAGATTAGGGGCCTGTAATCTATTTTGAATCTCTTTCTGACACAACATGTGACTTTCATTACTTCATCTCTCGGGCCTTAGTTTTTTGTCTGCCAAACATGACCGCTGTACCAGGTGCCCTCCCTGCTAAGCCAATTTTATGCATCTAACATTTTATGGTGGTCCATGACGTGGCCACTTAGGGGATGTGCTCCCAAGGAACACCACCATTTTGACACACACCATTCCCCAGGAAGGCAACTATCATAGAAAAAAAGGTAAGCTGTAACCATTAAAAAGTAAAGTATTTTAAATATTGAAACATAATCCACTGTGCCTTTAAACAAACACAGCAGGCCGTGCGCAGTGGCTTATGCCAGTAATCCCAGCACTTTGGGAGGCCGAGGTGGGCAGATCACTTGAGGTCAGGACTTTGACACCAGTCTGGTTGACATGGTAAAACCCCATCCCTATGAAAAATACAAAAATTAGCCAGGCATGGTGGTACATGCCTGCAATCCCAGCTACTGGGGAGGCTGAGGCAAGAGAATCGCTCAAACCAGGTGGTGGAGATTGCAGTGAGCCAAGATAGCGCCAGTGAAGTCCAGCCTGGGCCATAGAACAAGACTGCATCTCAAAAAACAAGCAACAAATAAACAAATACAAACAAATAAATGAACATAGAAGTATTTGGCAACTCAATCATAAAAGTAAGCGTGAACAAGAGAGGTGAGAAGAGGTGATGAAGAGCATTAGAGAAAAGCCACTCATGACCAGGTGGGGAAATATATAACTCACACCCACCACAAGCCAGGGGCAGCCAGCAACCAGAGAGCAATTTTTCATAAAGTGAAGAAGGCCTGGGTATATATGATCACTCATTCACTTTTGTCAGGAACACCTGCTTCAGGAAGTCAGAGGGTCTTTATAATCCAACACAATGGCGCATAGCAATGTGACAGTGAGAGAAAGACCTCTACCTGACTCCCATCAGACTTGACCTAGAAAATAATTTTCAGCTGTGGCCACCACATAGGAAAATAGATATGAACAACTGTAATCTAGATATTAGTAGCTATGATGGTAGAACAAATTGAGTTAAATTTGTTTTAACTTTTTAGCTTGGAGAACCATTTTGATGAAGATACGATAGCTATCTTTCATTCTCAAGTATCTGCTTTTTATCAGATGAATTACCTGAATTGTGTTTCATCTTAAACGGAGATATTTAAACTGATTTGACGAGCAGGGAGATGGACTGTCTGCACAACAGAAGATGTTGAAACAGTCTGACGACTCCTTCCAGCAGAAGTTACAGGAAGGTTTGAAATATTGGATATGGAGTTAGACAAGATAAAATCCAATGTTGTTATTGTTTAATTGATCCAAGAAAAACCAGCAAATGTATTTGTTTATCATCTAAGACTCAGCTGCATGTGAGACACAACCCACAAAAATGACATATTTTTTCTTGCCCATAGAAGTAGAGTGTGAAAATAGGCTTTCTGTGGATTACATGGAAAACGTACTAAGATATTTAAGGTCCTGAGCCTTTCAGTTCACCACTCTGACATCCATAGGGCAAGACCTTGTTCTTAGTCAAGAACGACTGCTAGTGTGCTAGCCCTTACACCAGAACTCCCAGCTTTTCCCCTTTGTTACTCATTCCAGGAAGGCCAATGGGGAAATGATGAGAAAGGGGCAAAGTATGCATTGGAAGGATTTTTTTCAAATTTAATTCAATATATACAGGTCTAGATTCTTGTCTCTAAGTCGCCAGATCATCACCTAACTGCAATGGGAGCTAGAAAACAAAGACTTAATTTCATGTACTCATGAGTCAAACTAAAATTAGGGGACAGAAAAAGAAGAGAAAGTTAATACTGAGATAGATAGGCAATAATATGTTCTGGTGCACCATCTAAACAATAGTTTATATGCTGGAATAAACCACCCAGTAGGTAATGAAGGCATTTTTTTCCCACAAAAAAAAAAAAAAAACAATGAAGGCTGCAATGAACTGCTACAAATGAAAAAACAGTCTGGAAACAGCACAGTAATTCAGACAAATAAATAGACGTTGTGAGCTGGCGATTCTTCAAGAGTCCCTGTTAAATGTTGATCAATGGTAGTACAAAATGGTGTAAATAAAAATTAACAAAAAATTCAAATCAGACATAAGAAAGCAGTTTTTCATAAACAAGACAATATGTATTCTAAAAAGCCAGTGGGCAACTTTTTAAATGAAAATATTTATGCATATTGAAGAAGCAATTAGATATTGTCATGGGAAGGAAGTAAGCAAAGATTGATGGGCGTCATTGAGCCAAATAGTTTGTTTACAGGTTTCTATGTATGCATTAAGCAAAAAAAAACTCTTAATTATTTAAAAAATACAAAAATCCTTCGAAATGAATAATTTACCAATTACAGGGAGAGAAATAGAACTCCGTTGATGACTGTGTTGAACAGCGCTATTAAGCACTTCAATGATCAACTACTGTGAACTTCATCAGTAATAAGCCACTTATGACTGTGTGTCTAGAGAGTGTTTCCAGACTCTTTTTCTAGCCAGAAAGCAGCAAGAGATATTGAAAATAGTTAACATGGGGGTTATTATCAGTTGGATAGAACACCGATTAAAGGGTAAAGTATACATTTTAAGTTGCTTATAACCCATAGACACTTAAACCTCCAAATAGTGGAGATTCATTCAAAAGCCTATGCAAGATTTGAGCTGGAGTTTCTTTACACTGTTATCACTTTAATGTGTCTTGTAAGGATCCACATTTAATAAACTGAAACTTTAAGTTCATTTTCCTGTTACGACGTTGTAACAAGATGTGCCACACTAACAGCCTGCGGAGTGCATTTAAGAAACTTGGTAGCAAAGATGATCACAGCATGGTATATAGAAGCTGCTTTAGGATCAGGCAGAGCCAGGAATATTCAGAGGAGTTGCCAGTTCTGTATTTGGTATTACATATGGCTCTACTTAGGGACATCAAACACAACAGCTAAACAAATTCCCCATTAGTTAGTTTTTACAACAACCATGTATATTCAAAGCAACACTTATGAATTATAAATGAGAACACTCAGAAGTTATGGACAGATGACATCTTCAAATTCATAAAGGATTATAAATCATTCTATTATAAAGACACATGCACACGTATGTTTGTTGTGATGCTGTTCACAATAGCAAAGACTTGGAACCAACCCAAATGCCCATCCATGATAGACTAGATAAAGAAAATGTGGCACATATACACCATGGAATACTATGCAGCCATAAAAAATGATGAGTTCATGTCCTTTGCAGGGACATGGATGAAACTGGAAACCATCATTCTCAGCAAACTAACACAAGAACAGAAAACCAAATGCCAAATGTTCTGACTCCTAAGTGGGTGTTGAACAATGAAAACACATGAACACAGGAAGGGAAACATCACATACTGGGGCCTGCAGGGTGGGGGGTGGTAGGGGAGGAATAGTAAGGGGTGGGGGGATAAGGGAGGCAGAGCATTAGGACAAATACCTAATGCAGATGATGGAGCGATGGATGCAGCAAACAACCATGGCATGTGTATAACTATGTAACAAAGCTGCATGTTCTGCACATGTACCTTAGAACTTAAAGTACAATAAATAAATTTTAAAAATAATAAAAAATTAAAAAAAGAAGCCCAGCCAATAGAACAGACACTAATAGGGCAACGATTGCATTTGCATCCGGGCTGGGCTTGAGGCCCTGTTTGTTAGAAAAGCGGTAGACCGATTCCGTTCTGAGTGAGTGGAATGGCCATCTGAAAGCTGAACGGAGACCCTCACTTCTGTACGGTCAGTACTGACTGTAGAGACCCTTGCTTCTATACAGTCAGGACGGTTCAAATAAAATAAGTTGAGTCTGGCTAAATTAAGCGGAAGAGAACTATCCTGCGAGGCTATTCAGGATTTGTGAGGAAGGCTAGAGAAGCAGGCTTGGGTTGGACCCCATGGAGGCACAGCCCAGCAATGCGTGCCTCAGAAAGGGCTGCGTGCCACCCATGATGCTGCAGGCACCCACTGCCCTGGCCACTTAGCACTGCATGCCAGCCCATGACCCTCCAACTCTTCCATCCACTACTGGAGGCAGCAAAGGAATCTCTGGCTGGCATCACTCGGTTCTAACCTGTGTCAGGCTCGGTAAGAAAGATCCTAGGTACAGTTTCTTCATTGCGTTGCTGCTCTTTGCCATTTGGTATGTTTTTGGAGTGGCTGGTACTGGTTGTTCCTTTTTATGTTTAGTGCCTCTTTCAGGAGCTCTTGCAAAGCAGGCCTGGTGGTGATGAAATCTCTGAGTGCTTGCTTGTTCACAAAGGATTTTATTTTTCCTTCACTTATAAAGCTTAGTTTGGCTGGATATGAAATTCTGTGTTGAAAGTTCTTTTCTTTAAGGATGTTGAATATTGGCCCCCACTCTCTTCTGGCTTGTAGGGTTTCTGCTGAGAGATCTGCTGTGAGTCTGATGGGCTTCCCTTTGTGGGCAACCTGACCTTTCTCTCTGGCTGCCCTGAGCATTTTCTCCTTCATTTCAACCCTGGTGAATCTGACAATTATGTGCCTTGGGGTTGCTCTTCTTGAGGAATATCTTTGTGGTGTTCTCTGTATTTCCTGAACTTGAATATTGGCCTGCCTTCCTAGGTTGGGGAACTTCTCCTGGATAATATCCTGAAGAGTATTTTCCAGCTTGGATTCATTCTCTCCATCACATTCAGGTACACCTATCAAACGTAGATTAGGTCTTTTCACATAGTCCCACATTTCTTGGAGACTTTGTTCATTCCTTTTTACCCTTTTTTGTCTACTCTTGCCTTCTTGGTTTTTTTCATTGAGTTGATCTTCGAGCTCTGATATCCTTTCTTCTGCTTGGTCGATTTGGCTGTTGAAACTTGTGTATGCTTCACAAAGTTCTTGTGTTGTGTTTTTCAGCTCCATCAATTCACTTACATTCCTCTCTAAGTTGATTATTCTCATTAGCATTTCATCAAATTGGTTCTTAGTTTCTTTGCGTTGGGTTAGAACAAGTTCTTTTAGCTCACTGAAGTTTCTTATTACCCACTTTCTGAAGCCTGATTCTGTCATTTCATCACACTCGTTGTCCATCCAGACTTGTTCCTTTGCTGGTGAGGAGTTGTGATCCCTTGTAGGAGTAGAGGCGCTCTGGTTTCAGGTGTTTTCCTCCTTTTTGCACTGGTTTCTTCCCATCTTTGTGGATTTATCTATATGTGGTCTTTGTGGTTGGTGATTTTCAGATGGGATCTCTCACTGGACGTCCAGTTTGTTGATGATGAAGTCATTTCTTTCTGTTTCTTAGTTTTCCTTCTAACAGTCTGGCCCCTCTGCTGTAGGACTGCTGAGGTCCACTCCCGGCCCTGCTTGCCTGGGGATCACCTGCAGCGGCTGTAGAACAGTAAGGGTTGCTGCCAGTTTCTTCTTCTGCTATCTTTGTCCCAGAAGATTACCTGCCAGATGTCAGTCTGAGCTCTCCTTTATG
>PVKV010028638.1:0-24707 GCA_004027835.1 Alouatta palliata
AACAGCTGCGCCGGCCAAACCAGCCGCGCCGGCCAAACCAGGTGCGCTGGCGACCCGTGGGGCTCCTCCCCCTGGGAATCTCCTGGTCTGTGGGCAATAAAAATCCGTCTGGGAATGTGGCGTCCACTCACCCTCCACGCTTTCACTGGGAGCTGCAATCCTCAGCTGCTCCTAATCGGCCATCTTGGATCAGTCTCCCAGAGTTTAGTCCTTTAACATTCAACACTATTCTCGGACAATAAGGACTTGCTCCTGCCATTTTGTTACATGTTTTCTGGTTGTTTTGTGATCTTCTCTTCCTTCTTTCATTCCTCCCTGTGTTCCTAGTAGTAAAGTTGATTTTTTCCTGGTGATATGATTTAGTTTCTTGCTTTTTACTTTTTGTGTATCTGTTATATGTTTTTGTTTTGAGATTCCATGAGGCTGGCAAACATAATCTTACAACTCGTTATTTTACCCTGTTAACAACTTAACACTACTTGCATAAACAAGCAAGAAGAAAACAAATTAAAACTCTACACCTTAGCTTCATTTCCCTGTTCTTTAACTTTTCGTTTTTTCTACTTATATATTTGTGTACTGTCCTTGTCTTGAAAAATTGTAGTTATTTTTAATTGCTTCATTGTTTAGTCTTTCTACATAAATGTATACAACACAGTCACAGTATTATAATATTCTGTTTTTCGTGTATGTACTATTACTAGTGAGTTTTGTACCTTCAGATGATTTCTTCTTGCTCATTAATGTTGTTTTCTTTCTGAACGAAGTACTCCTTTTAACATTTCTTGTAGGACAGGTCTGGTGTTGATAAAATCCCTAAGCTTTTGTTTCTCTGGGAAAGTCTGCATTTCTCCTTCATGTTTGAAAGACATTTCCAAGAGATCTATTATTCTAGGGTAAATATTATTTTCCATCATTACTTTAAATATGTCTTTCCTCTCCCTCCTGGCCTGTAAAGTTTCCACTGAAAAGTAGACATATTGGAGCTTCATTGTATGTTGTTTGTTTCGTTTCTGTTGCTACTTTTAGGATCCTTTCTTTATCCTGACCTTTGGATGTTCGATTACTAATACCTTGAGGTAATTTACTGCTTTGTGTTCTATAACTTTCTTGTACTTGGATATTGATACCTTTCCCTAGGGCTAAGGAAATGTCTTTATTATTGTTTTGAATAAACATTCTTCCCCTATCTCTTTCTCTACCACTTCTTTAAGGCCAGTTCTTAGATTTGCCCTTTTGAGGCTACCTTCTAGATCCTGTAGGTTTTTTTTTAATTGTTATTATTATTTTTTCTTTTGACTCCTCTGTCTGAATATATTCAAACAGCTTGTCTTCAAGCTCATTGATTCTTTCTTCTGCTTTATCAACTCTGCTATTAAAAGATTCTGATGCATTCTTCAGTGTGCCAATTGTGTTTTTCAGTCCCAGAATTTCCACTTGATTTTTTAAAATTTCAATCTCTTTGATGAATTTATGTGATAGAATTCTGCATTCCTTATCTGTGTTATCTTGAATTACTTTGAGTTTCCATAACACAGCTACTGGAATTTGCTGTCTGAAAGGTCACATATCTCTCTGTTTCTCCAGGATTGGTCCCTGGTGCCTTAGTTCATTTAATATATTTGGAGAGGTCATGTTTTCCTGGATGGTTTGATACTTTCTGAAGCCAGCAATTCTCAGTTTATCTGTCTCTGAGCATTAAAGAGTTAGGTGTTTGTTTTAGTTTTTGCAGTCTGGGCTTGTTTGTACCTGTCCTTCTTGGGAAGGCTTTCCAGATATTCGAAAGGACATGTGTGTTGTGATCTTAGCTGGATCTACTTTACAGGGATCCTCAAACCCAGTAACACTGTGGTTCTTGCAGATTTATAGAGATATTGCCTTGATGGTCTTGGGGGCAAAGTCCAGAAGAATTCTCTGGGTTATCAGGCAGAGACACTTTTCTCTTTCTTTACATTCTATCAAAAACTGGAGTCTCTCATTCTCTGTTCTGACCATCTAAAGCTAGCGGTGCAATGACACAAGCATCCTGTGGCCACCACCATTAGTACTGTGCTGGGTCAGATTTGACGGCAGCACAACACTGGGTATCACGCAAGGCCGGCTGTAACTCCCAGGATACTGTCTGTGTTCACTCAAAGGCCTGGGGCTCTATGATCAGCAGATGGCAAAGCCAGCCAGGCTTGTGTTCTTATCTTTTAGGCAGAAACTTTCCTTAAGCCACAGGAAGATCCTGAAATGTCATCCAGGAGCCAGGGACTAGAGTCAAAACTTTGAAAGTCTACTTGCTGTTTCACTGTTCTGCAGCTGAACTGGGCACTCAAACCACAAGATGAAGTATGCCCCACTATTCTCTTCTCTTTACAAAGGCAGAAGAGCCTCACCCTGTGGCCAACACGACCACAGGCCCATGGAAAGTACTGCCAGACTACTGCTGATTTCCCCTCAAAGCCCAAGTGTTCTCCATTCAGCTTGTGGTGAATACTGCTTGACATGGGGCTCACCCTTTAGAGCAATGGGCTCCCCTCTGGCCAGGGTAGGTCCAGAAATGCTATCTAAGTAAGAGCCAAGTTGTAGAATCAGGGACCCCAAAAATCCACTTGGTGCTCTACCCACCTATGGCTATGCTGGTACCTAAGGTGTAAGGCAAAATTCCCTTTACTTTCCCCTCCACTTTTTTCAAGCAGAAGGAGTCTCACCCCAAAGCAACCACAGCTGATGATGTGCTGAGTCTTGACTGAAGCCAGCAGGTCTCAGTGTCTCACCTAAGCCTCTCAATGTCTGAGTATTGCCGCTGGTTATTCAGGGCCTATGGGCTCCTAAGTTAGCAGACAAGAATGCTGTCAGGACTGAGTTCTTCCCTTCAAGGTAGTGGGTTCCTCTGTGGCCCAGGCTGTGTCTAGAAATGTCTTCCAGGAGCTAGGTCTGGAAAGGCAGCCTCACAACTCTGACCAGTACCCTATCCTGCTGTAGCTAATCTTATATCCAAGATGCAAGGCAAGTATCCTGTGTCTCCACTTCTTTTTTTTAAGGACATTAATCCCATGTGTGATGGTCTTACCTTCATGACCGAATTATCTCCCCAAGGCCCCACCTCCAAATAGCATTACTTTGGGGATTAGACATCAACATATAAATTTTGGGGGGGCAAAAATATTAAATCCATACCACCCAGACTGGAGACTTGATATTTTACTGTGGTGTTTTTGTTTTTGTTTTCATTTGCCTTCTTGATAACATTAAGTTGGTACAAAACTAAGGTGGCCAAGGCGGGTGGACCACCTGAGGTCGGGAGTTCAAGACCAGCCTGACCAACATGGTGAAACTCTTAAAAAAAAAAAAAAAAAAAAAAAGTTAAAATTACAATTTTAACCATTACTTTGTAATGGCAAAAACCACAATTGCTTTGCACGATTCTAATAGTTATCTCACAAAGGCACATATTTATCAATGTGATTTTCTAAGTTGACATGTTGTCAAGCCCTTGACTTTTAACTTCAATTCCTAGTTTTTAATGAGCTCTGAGTTCACATTACCTGTGTAGCGTGCACCTCTTAGACTGAGAGTAATGGACTGTATCAACTAGGAACTCATATTACGAATCTACTGTTATACAACAATCAATGCCACATTTGATGAATACAACAAAGTCATCTACTTTGTCACTGAGAAATTTAATTTTGATAAATTATTACACTTTAATCTGTAGACTTCATAATGTATAAAAACTATGACTTATATACCTTACAAATAGGTTGTCAAATTTTCTAGGGGAAGAAGTTTATTCATCTTCTTAGTAGATATTTATCAGACATCTATTCCAGAGTCAGAGCTGGAGCTAGAAATTACCATAGGAAGTTACAAGCCAGAGAGGCAAACCAATCTGTTGAAACAATCCAAGGATACAGATCTGTTCTGTTAGCCATAAATGGTTCCACAAAATGACTTAGAAACAACAAAAGAGTCATAGAAAATGAAAGGCTATGAGAATAAAACCTTACAAGATTAGAAGCTAAAAACAAATAATATTAACAATGCAAATATAAAACAATATAGAAAATAAATATCTCTCAGGTATTCAAAATGACCAAAATGAAATTTCTAAGTCAAAGAGAAAATAAATTTTGTTTTATAGTATTTTCTAGAATAGATTGAGTTGATCATTGTAAATTTCATTTTAAAGAAAGAAGTGAGAAAAGTTCTTTGAAGCTTGTGTTATAATATTAGAGTTTTATTTTTGTGCTTCTCTTTTGCACTTAATTTTCTACATTTGTCTTAAAAAATGCCTTCACATAGGTACATCTGATTTGACAGCATAATCTTTGTCACTGTTACAATCAAGTTGAACTTGATTTTACCACTTAGGTGGAAATTGGTTTATTGATGGAAAAAAATGCTTCAAAATTGTGTCAAGGTAATTCCTGAGAAAAGTCATTTAATAATGCAAGATTTGACATTAAGTCTTCACTTTGCAGAATACTACAAATTGCCTTCCAAGACACCAAGCATGCTGTTTTTATTTTTTGGTGGATTGATTTGTTATTGGCTTTGTTTTGCTTTACTAGCTATTATCTTATTAGTCTGTTTTAGAAACCTGGCCATTTAATGTAAGTACTATCAAAGACAAACCTTTGGTAAAAGGAAAAATGAATGACATTTCAATATCCTTATAAAGTGAATTGCAAAATAAATGAATGTTCTTATAAAAAAGGAAAGGCACAATTTTAAACTTTTTTTTTTTAAATAACAGTTTATACTTCTAAAAGGAAAGTGCAATCTGCTTTAACCCAAGCTGCAGATGTGGTAGTCAAATATAAAGGTCATTGGTAATTCCAAAGAACTTCAGAGGAAACACTATTGAGTCTCTTTGGCGTTTTCAATTTTAGCTCTTTATGTCTGTATTTTAGGATCATTACAGTTTGCACAGAAAATTAAAAGCATTTCACATTTAAATTGTACATTTTCCTAATAGCATATCCATATCAAGTTAGGTATGCATATGCTCTCCTAACTAAAATTCCACCAAAAATATTGAATACAAAAGAATCTCATTAATCAGCTAAAAATTCCAGTATTATTTAAATAAAAGCTGCTTTTTACTTCCAAATCACTGCAGCAGGAAGCTTCAGAAAATAAAGAAGACTAGCAAATAATACTGAACACAGTATTGTTCACCTGATCCAAGATGGCCGATTAGAAGCAGCTGTGGTCCGTCGCACTCATGAAGAAGAATGAAAAGGGGCACTTTGAACTGAAATATCCAGGTTCTTACACTGGGACTGACTAGGCAAACAACTCTACCCACAGAGATGAAGAAAAGCAGCCAGGGCTGGAGGGGATGGTGGGGCGGAGTGCAACTAGCCAAGGGAAGCAGTGAGTGATAGTGCGACCCTACTGGGGAAAGCAGGCTTCTTCCATGGATCTTTGCAACCTGTGGATCAGGAGATCCCCTTGTGAGCCCGCGCCACCAGGGCCATGGGTCTGATACACAGAGCTGCATGGAGTCTCTGCAGAGCAGTTGCTTAGACTCACACAGAGGACCAGGAGTTTTACAAATTCCGGTCCTGGATTCCTGGCAAGGCAGGAGATCCATCTGTACATATTCCTAGGAAGGATTACACTCTCTTTCTTCAGTGTTGACAAAGGAAAAATGGTTTTTCATCTTGAAGGAAAAATGGCTTTATGTAAAGTTGCATGCAGTGCTGTGCTGCAAATTGTTTACCAACCAGCAATTCAAAAGAGAGGAGAGTGCCCTGATTTATAGCATTTGCTAGTTTCCGTGAAATGAGTGTTCCTACCATGACCAATTTTAAGCTACGAACATGACTTCCTAAGTGAGAATTTGGGGAGAGATAAGCAGTATTGTGCTACTACATGCCATTTCCAACATATAAATTTAATAGATACAAATTATGTAAAGAGCACAGTTCACAATAAAATATAATAAAATGATTAAGAAGTTATGAGGTTTGAAGTATTTGTTAATTTTGCTTTTAATATATGTTTAATTTTATATTATCTAATTATATGTATTTTTTAAAATCTCCCCCCCTCAACTTTCTGCTAGTATCATTGGTTCTTTTTTTTTTAATCCTTATAATATTTCACCTTTCCTACATTTTACTTTGATAGAATGTAGTACCTAGGAGTGAACTATAATTTTTAATAAGAATAAGTATACCAATAAATTTTTCTTCTCCATATAAAATGCACTTTCACTTCGTCTTCTGCCTTACCTGTTATCAGCTGTTTTTTGCTTTCTGTACAAGTAAACTACAACTTATGCAGAAATAAACTTAGAAAGATTATCAAATGTAATTGCAGTGTATGAGTCACTTAATTGGCAATTTGTTTTCTCCACAATCTGGAGAATTTCAAACACAGAGATGAGACTGTCAAAAACAATTAATGTTCTCTCTCTCCCTTTCTGTAATTGCTACACTGCTCCTTCTGATTCCATATTAACGTGGCATTATTGTTGGAAAGTTTTCGTTTTTGTCATCACTGGTGGTGCCAATGGCTTTTTGCCTTTGTTCACGGTGGCTCAGTGAAGTATACTCGTACGTCTTTTTTTTGTTGTTTTGAGACAAAGTCTCATTCTGTCACCCAGCCTGGCGTGCAGCAGCATGATCATGGTTCACTGCACCCTCCATCTCCCAGGTTCAAGCAATTCCCATGCCTCAAACTCCCGAGTAGCTGAGATTACAGACACACACTACTATGCTCAGGTAATCTTTTTGTATATTTAGTAGAGACAGGGTTTTGCCATGTCAACCAGGCTGGTCTCAAACTCTTGGCCTTACGTGATCCACCTGCTTCAGCCTTCCAAACTGCTGGGATTACAGGCATGAGCCATTGCCCCCGGCCTATCATGGAATGCTTTCTACTCAGTTGTAATCAAAGAAGTGAGGTGGTATCTTTTATAAACCAATTGACCAAGCTACTCAGATAGATTAGCAGATCCTTAATGATACAGCCATTGACAAGATCGAATCGATTATACAATTTTAGACTTATTTCTCAGTATTACATCATAATGCTTATAGCAACTATAATTAATGATACTCATAATTATGTCAGAAAAAAATGCAGTTCTACTAGATTGTATTACATACAAGACAATTACCATGTGTATTAAAAGTGTTATTTTGAACAATGTATATAAAACAGTATCAATTACATAATAGTGATTAGCATTTCATTTTTAATAACCTTTATTTTATTTCTGAATAATTTTAAATTTTCAAAGAAGTTGCAATTAAAGAGAATTCATAGGTGCCTATCATGCAGTTTTATGGCTTTCTCCTATGGACTGGGGGTCAGAGTTAGAGAGGTTGATACAAATGTACTCAATGGAGATGATAGAATCCTAAAACAAGAGAGAACAGATGGTCCCTCTTAGTCTTCAGAAACCAAGTGTTGACTTAATTCTATAAAATGACAAAGTCAGGAGTGGATAATGAGGTAGAGAAACTAACCTGAAGATAATTAATGTAATCGATCTTCCCCCCAAAGCTGGGAGACAACAAGGCTACAAATCTATTTGCACCATAAAAAGAAGTCAAAGATTGAAAATCAGAAGGCCAAAAACAGTTTCTCCAATAAAAAGATACTGCCCAGTTTCCATCACACAGGTTTTAGACTAATATGGTTTGGCTGTGTCCCCACCCATATCTCATCTCGAATTGTATCTCCCAGAATTCCCACATGTGGTAGGGACCCAGGGGGATGTAATTGAATCATGGGGGCCAGTCTTTCCCATGCTACTCTCATGATAGTGAATAAGTCTCATGAGATCTGATGGGCTTATCAGGGTTTTCTGCTTTTGCTTCTTCTTTATTTTCTCTTGCCACCACCATGTAAGAAGTGCCTTTCCCCTCTTGCCATGATTCTGAGGCCTCCCCAGCCATGTGGAACTGTAAGTCCAATTAAACCTCTTTTTCTTTCCAATCTCAGGTATGTCTTTATCAGCAGTGTGAAAACAGACTAATACATAGACTTAGACTCATTTTTTGAAGAAAAAACCAGTTCCTCAAAAGGAAGCTAACCAAACCATTTTTTAAATATATAGTATAATAATTTTCCCCAGTCCTTCCAAAAAAAAGACAGATAACCATTTACTCAAGGAGCAGTGCACTTGGAGAAGATAAATATCCAAACATTTTGAGAAACATTAAATACAAGATTCAAACTGATATTTACATTGAATGCACACAATGTTCATATCTTGTTCTAGAAAGTCTCTGCTTTTAACCATTACCCTATATGGTCCCTTGTCAAATGGAGAAAGCATTGTTCCTCTTTCTTCTCCCTCTTCTTCTGCCTATTTTTTTCTTCTCTTGTTTTCCCTCATTCCCAAGGAATGTCTTTCTCTGGCATCTTACTATTATTCTATTTTACCTTGGATTAAACAGATGCATGCAGAGGTAGGGTAATTAATAGTCTTTAGTAGTGACCTTGGTTAAAGTACTGTGCTGGGTCTTTCATATACACTTGATTATTTAAGTCTGATATCAACTTATTCAGGTGGGGAATATTTCTTCCACTGCATAAAGTACTGTATAGAATGGTGGTTATTAGCTGAGATCCTTGCAACCCAGCTGCCTGGGCTTAAATCCCAGCACTATAGTTTCTTGGCCTCATGGAAATAATGGATCCAAAGATTATACACTTTTGCATTCATTATTTACACTCTCTCAATTTTCTTCCTAAAATATGTAAACCATTTTAAGTGATTCACTATTAACAAGGTAGACTGAAAGTTGTCCTTTTTTTGCTTTCCCCAGACCCTTGCCCAATAGACTTGCAGCAAAACAATAGCAACAAGTATACCTCATAGTAAAAGCACACCATCCTTCTTGGTTAAAAGTGTATGAAAGGCAGAAAAATGGCCCCCAAAGATGTTGCAGCCCTAATATCTGGCAACTCTGAATATGTGACCTTACATATTCACATTTTCCAATATGATTAATGGCATGGGCTTTGAGAGATTATCCTGGATTATCTAGGTGAGTCCAATCTAATCACTTGTCTTTAACAGCAGCGAGCATTCTCTGTGTGCATCAGAGAAGTGAGATATTACTGGCTTCGAAGATGGAGAAAGAGAGCACTATGAATGCAGTTTTTCTCTAAAAGCTGGAAAAGGCAAGAAAATAAGTTCTCTCCAGAACCTCCATAAGGAAAGCAGCTCTGCTAATACCTTGATTTTAGCCAAGTGAGACCCATGTTGGATTTCTGACTTACAGACGTGCAAGGAATTTGTGCTGTTTTGAATCACGAAATGTGCTGATTTGTTACGGCAGCAATTGAAAAATGATGCAGAGTGTGGAAAGGTACAACCTCTGAGTGTAAGCAATGCCTGCAGGAATCACAGGGAAAAAATCTTCACATTTTTATCTTCAGCGTAGACTGAAATTAAATAAGACAAAATGTTATCAGGTAAGAATTGGAGTAATGCATATCTGCTACTTTACTGTTCTTGAATTTAATTGTGGAGAAGAACTGGTTTCATACTATGTATTTTTTACTTAACCTGCTTGGGAGATGTTCAGTTACGGTCTTGTAAATTTGCTAAAGTTTGAATGGTTAAAAAACTGGAAGCATTCTAATTAAAAAAAATTAAAAATAATAAATATTGGAGTTAATTTTTAAACTACTACTTTTTTTTTTTTTTTTTTTTTTTTTTTTGAGACGGAGTTTCACTCTTGTTACCCAGGCTGGAGTGCAATGGCTCCATCTCGGCTCACTGCAATCTCGACCTCCTGGGTTCAAGCAATTCTCCTGCCTCGGCCTCCAGAGTGGCAGAGACTACAGGCATGCACCACTATGCCCAGCTAATTTTTGTATTTTTAATAGAGACAGGGTTTCACCATGTTGACCAGGATGGTCTCGATCTCCTGACCTCGTGATCCACCCACCTCGGCCTCCCAAAGTGCTGGGATTATAGGCGAGAGCCACTGCGCCCGGCCTTAAACTACCTTAAATACCTACTTACTAATTACACAACCTTATTTGAAATACGTTAATAACACTAGGAAAAATTATGACATTGGTGAAGACGTTTATTAGTCATTTGCTGTTATTCTAGCTTGGGGTATACTCTGATCTCTTCAGGTTTAATAGCCTGCTGTCCTGATAGGAATTTATCCAATTGTACAGAAACAAAATATGTCTCAGGTCATTAAAAGGAGAAACACTTACTCTGGCAAATTTTAGTGTACTTGACATTCTGTTTCAACTAAAGCTAAAAAATGTGGATGAACACGATTTTGTTCTTTATAGGAGCTTTTTTATTATAGTCATTAGGGTCTCTAGTTACAATCTCCTTAGTCTCAATAGTCTGTTTTAAAAAATTTATCTCCTGCAATTTGTGTGTATATATTGTCATAACAACTTCAAAATAAATCATAACACAATGTAAAATCTTCCTTCTGTTAATTAAAAAACAAACCAGTTTCATAAAAACATCTCTTCACTGAAAAAGAAAAAATAAACAGTCACTAACTATTTGGATTAATTATCCCTTGTTTCTTTTAAAACGGGGATAAATGATGCAATAAAAGAAAATGATGTTTGCATTTTTAATTTGTCCTTTTTATGTTTTTGTTTTTAAATTATTCAAAATGTTTGAATAATTCGTTGTTTATAGTAAGGAAAATAGAACAAATCTTGGAGGAAGAAATAATTTTTAAATTTAGATCTTGAGTAAGATTTTAGCAGGTGGAGATGAGAAAATTGCAGAAAACAGTTTAACACATGGATGATTATGATAAGATCTGCTATTTACTGATTGCCTACTTTGTCCCAGTATTGCTATTCAGTTTTCTCATATCATTTTATTATACTTATACTTTTTAGAACAATACTAAAAGTTAGGTGAAATTATCTCCATTTTACCAGCAAGAACACTGAGTTTATGACATGACAAAAGACTACCCAGGGTCACCAATCAAATATTGGAATTCTACATATAAAACATAAATATTTAGGCCGAGTCCGGTGGCTCAAGCTTGTAATCTCAGCACTTTAGGAAGCCGAGGTGGGTGGATCACAATGTCAGGAGTTCAAGACCAACCTGGCAAACATGGTGAAATCCCATTTCTACTAAAAATACAAAAAAAAAATAATAGCTGGGCATGGTGGTACATGCCTGCAATCCCAGCTACTTGGGACGCTGAGGCAGGAGAATCGCTTGAACCCAGGAGGCAGAGATTGTGGTGAGCAAAGATCACGCTATTGCACTCCAGCCTGGGTGACAGAGCAAGACTCCGTCTCAAAAAAAAAAAAAAAAACCAAAAAAAAAAAAAAAACCACAAATATTTAATCCAGGCCTATCTGACAGCAAAAACAAAGTTATTTTCCAATAGGAAACATGAGGTCCTTTGTTAACTAATTTACATTATGGTTATTTTCTATTTTTTGGTCAATGGATAGACATTATGCAATAGTGCTATAAAGTTTCACATTTATTTATTTATTTAATTATTGAAACACAGTCTCTCTCTGTCACCAAGGCTGGAGTGCCGTAACACAATCTCGGCTCTCTGCAACCCCTGCCTTCTGTGTTCAAGCGATTCTCCTGTCTCAGCCTCTCGAGTAGCTGGGATTACAGGCAGGCACCACCACACCTGGCTAATTTTTGTATTTTTAGTAGAGATGGGATGTTGCCACATTGGTCAGGCTGGTCTTGAACTCCGACCTCAGGTTATTCACCCGCCTAGGCCTCCCAAAGTGCTGGGATTACAGGCATGAGCCACTATGCCTGACCTAAATTTCACTTTTAAATAAATCTTTTTAAACATAAAGTGAGTCTATGGTTTAAAAAAATTTTTTTTTAAGTAAATGAGAGTATATCCATACTCTACAGTCACTTTCAGAAGGTAGAAGCAAAGGGAATATTTTCTAACTCATTGTATGAGGCCAGCATTATTGTAAACAGGCAGAGACATTACGAGAAAACTTTGGACCCATATTACTTCTTCATATGAATACAAAAATCATCAACAAAATATTAGCAAATAGAATCCAACAATTTTTAAAAAGAATTATACTGTAGAGCATAGATCATATGCAAATATGGCCAAAATTGTGATGATGATACTCAATTCAAGAGTTTGGGTTATACTTCATATTACACCATTCGAAGCCTCCTAGATCCTTGAAACTCAGCGTTCTACACTAACTGTAGCTGTATTAAAGCCTAAGATAATGTCTGGTCTCAGGATCCTGAGAATGAGGCACTTGGTCATCACAGTCAACGTCCCTCCAACTAACTCTCCTTGACAGAAAAAAAGTATTTGAAAGACTTTTAGTTTTTTCAAATATTTTGAAAAATAACTAATTGTTTGGGATGATACTACAGATTTCCACGGAGTTCAAATTTCATTCTGTCAATTGGAATTTCTGTGAACTCTGAAATTTTATGCATTCTTTTGGAGCACGACATTGGGAGAAGAAAGCTGTATTATTCTGTATCTTCAGAGCGTTCCAAAATCACGGCATCCACAGAAATTGTGAGATATCATTATGGGACTTGTTCATGAGAAGCCCAAGAAAAAGTAGATGGTGTTCTTTTTTATGAGAAGAAAGCTGTGAAATTTCTTGATAATGAGTATGATACTACAGTGCTGACTAACCTCGATGCACCACTTAGGATCAAGCAGTAAAATGCGTGTCAGATCTATTCAAAAATAAAAATAAAAACTTCAGGTCTTCCTAAGGCTAGCATAGTTTTTTTTTGTTTTTGTTTTTTGTTTGTTTGTTTTCTTTTTAAAACATTCAGGAACTGGTAGGGCTTTTCATGGCCTACTGGGGAAACACATAACTCTGTGGCTCTGAATGCCTCCAACATGAGGAAACTTCTAAGACATAAAGCAAAAGTGGCTCTGCATATCAAGTTGCCCATAGCAGGTCAAAGAATGGCCTGAACTACAGAAAAGAGAGAAGAATCGAATAGATGCAATAAAAAACGATAAAGGGGACATCACCATCGATTCCTCGGAAATAGAAACTACCATCAGAGATTACTACAGACAGCTCTATGCACATAAACCAGTAAATCTGGAAGAAAGGGATAAATTCTTGAATACTTTCACACTCCCAAGCTTAAACCAGGAAAAAGTTGAAACCCTGAATAGACCAATAACAAGATCTGAAGTTCAGGCAGCAATTTATAGCCTACCAACCAAATAAAGTCCAGGTCCAGATGGGTTCTCAGCTGAATTTTATCAGACATACAAAGAAGAGCTGGTACCATTTCTGTTGAAACTATTCCAAACAATACAAAAAGAGGGAATCCTCCCTAACTCTTTCTATGAGACCACCATCATCCTGATACCAAATCCTGGCAGAGATACAAGTAAAAAAGAAAACTACAGGCCAATATCCATGATGAACACTGATGCAAAAATCTTCAATGAAATACTGGCAAACCGAATCCCAACACATCAAACAGCTTATCCACCACGATCAAATAGGATTCATCCTGGGGATGCAAGGCTGGTTCAACATACACAAATCTATAAATGTAATCCACCACATAAATAGAACCAAAGAAAAAAACCACATGATTATCTCAATAGACACAGAGAAGCCCTTCGACAAAATTGTCCCTATTTGCAGATGACATGATTCAGCCCAAAACATCCCTAAGCTGATAAGCAACGTTGGCAAAGTCTCAGGATGCAAAATCAATGTTCAGAAATAACAAGCATTCCTATACACCAACAACAGACAAACAGAGAGCCAAATCATGAGCGAACTCCAATTTACAATTTCTACGAAGAGAATAAAATACCTACGCATACAACTAAAAAAGACTGTAAAAGACCTCTTCAAGGAGAACTACAAACCACTGATCAAGGAAATAAGAGAGGACACAAAGAGATGGAAAAACTATCCATGCTCATGGTTAGGAAGAATCAATATTGTGAAAATGGCCACACTGCCCAAAGTAATTTATAGATTCAATGCTATCCCCATCAAGCTACCATTGACCTTCTTCACAGAAGTGGAAAAAAAAACACTTTAAACTTCATACGGAACCAAAAGAGAGCCCACATAGGCAAGACAATCCTAAGCAAAAAGAAAAAAGCTGCAGGCATCACGATACCTGACTTCAAACTATACTACAAGGCTACAGTAATCTAAACAGCATGGTACTGGTACCAAAACAGAGATATAGACCAATGGAACAGAACAGACACCTTGGAGGCAACGCCACAGATCTACAACCATCTGATCTTTAACAAACCAGACAAAAACAAGCAATGGGAAAATGATTCCCTGTATAATAAACGATGTTGGGAAAACTGACTAGCCATGTGCAGGAAGCTGAAACTGGACCCCTACCTTACACGTTATACAAAAATTAACTCCAGATGGATTACAGATTTAAACATAAGAAAGATAAGAACTAACACCATAAAAACCCTAGAAGAAAACCTAGGCAACACCATTCAGGACATAGGCACAGGTGAGGACTTCATGGCTAAAACACCAAAAGCAAAGGCAACAAAAGTCAAAATAGACAAATGAGATCTAATTAAACTTAAGAGTTTCTCCACAGCAAAAGAAACAATCATTAAAGTGAACTGGCAACCAACAGAATGGGAAAAAATATTTGTACTGTACCCATCTGACAAAGGGCTAATATCTAGAATCTACAAGAAGCTAAAACAGATTTACAAGAAAAAAACAAACCCATCCAAAAGTGTGTGAAGGATATGAACAGACACTTTTCAAAAGAAGACATATATGTGGACAACAAATATGAAAAAATGCTCATCATCACTGGTCATTAGAGAAATGCAAATCAAAACCATATTGAGATACCATCTCATGCCAGTTAGAATGGTGATCATAAAAAAATCTGGAGACAACAGATTCTGGGGAGGATGTGGAGAAAAAGAAACACTCTTACACTGTTGATGGAAGTCTAAATTAGTTCAACCATTGTGGAAGACAGCGTGGCGATTCCTCAAGGATCTAGAAATAGAAATTCCATTTGATCCAACAATCCTATTACTGGATATATACCCAAAGGATTATAAATCATTCTATTATAAAGACATATGCACACCTATGTATGTTCGTTGTGGCACTGTTTACAATAGCGAAGACCTGGAACCAACCCAAATGCCCATCAATGACAGACTGAACAAAGAAAATGTGACACATATACACCATGGAATACTATGCAGCCATAAAAAATGATGAGTTTGTGTCCTTTGTAGAGACGTGGATGAATCTAGAAACCATCATTCTCAGCAAACTGACACAAGAAGAGAAAACCAAACACTGCATGTTTTCACTCAGGCAGGTGATGAACAATGTTTTCCTTTTCATTTAGTTTGAAATAGCCATTGACTTCTCTTTAGATTTATTCTTTGAATAAGTTACTTGGAAGATTTGGAAGTGTGTTATTTAATCTCCATGTATTTTGAGATTTTCTATTTATTTTGTTATTATTGATTTCTAATTTAATTCCACTGTGATCTGAGAATAGACATTTTATGATCTCTATACTTTAAACTTCACCTTATTTTTAATTTTTGAAGGTATGTTTAATGTCCTAGAATGTGGTCTATCTTGAGGAATGTTTTATGTGAGCTTGAGAAAAACAATGTTTTCTGCTGTTCTTAGATGGAGTAGTCTATGGATATTGATTTATCTAGTTGACTGATGATGTTATAGAGTTCAACTATGTCCTTACTGATTTTCTGCCTGCTGAATCTGTCCGTTTCTGATAGAGGGGTGTTGTCTCAACCATAATTGTGAATTCATCTATTTGTCTTTGCAGTTCTATTAGCATTTGCCTCATATTGTTCGATGGTCTGTTGTTAGTTGCATACACATTAAGACTTGTTACATCTCTTGGAGAATTATCCCTTTATTTTTTGTAATGCTCTTCTTTATTACTGAGAACTTTTCCTATTTTGAAGTCTACTCTGCCTGAAATTAATATAGCTACTTATGCTGTCTGTTGACAAGTGCTGACCATGATATATTTTTATTTATCCAGTTATTTAAATATATATGTGTCTATGTTTAAAGTGGTTTCTGGTAAAGAACGTATGGTTGGGTCCTATTTCTGAGGAGAATATGAGTATAATTCTTATCTTTGTTCCTGCAGAGGTAAAGCATTTACCTTCTCCACCAACTCATGCTTTTTTCAGAATTTTTCTGTATCTTTGATTTTTTTGTAGTTTGAAATGATTTGTGTAGGTGTAGTTATTTTGGCATTTATCCTGCTTGGTGTTCTTGGAACTTCCTGGATCTGAGGTTTAGTGGGTTTTTTTTTTTTTGCATTAATTTGGAAAAATTCTCAGCACTCTTATTTCACATATTTCTTTTATTCCTTTTTCTCTTTTTTTTCTCTCATTGTAAGCATGGTACACTTTTGTAGTTGTCCTACAGTCCTTGAATAATCTGTTCTGGTTTTCCCAGTCTTTGTTCTCTTCACTTTTCAGTTTTTGAAGTTTATATTGATATATTTTCAAACTCAGAGATCTTTCCTCAGCTGTGTCCAGTGTATTAATAAGCCCAGCAAAGGTATTTCTCATTTATGTTACAGCGTTTTGATCTTTAGCATTTATTCTCGATTTTTTTCTTAGAATTTCTACCACTCTGCTTACATTGCCCATCTACTCCTGCATGCTGTCTCCTTTATCCATTAGAGCCCTTGGCCTATCAATCATAATTGTGTCAAGTTCCCAGTATGATAATTTCAACATCCCAGACATAGCTGGTTCTGATTGCTCTGTCTCTTCAACTTATACTTTTTACCATTTGGTATACAATGTAATTTTTTCTTGATAGCCCTACATGATATACAGGGTAATAATATAATGGTAAGATATCAGGGAAGGGTAAGCATTCTGTAATTAGGTCTCAGTCTTTTAGTGAGCCTGTGCCCCTGGACCATGAACTTCACAAGTGTTTCTTAGTTTTTTTATTCTCTTCCGTTTAGGTGAGACAGCATGGCTGGATGGCTGGAGTTGGATATTTCCTAGATGGAAGCCAACTGGAATTGGTTATTTCAGTTTCCCGGATCAGCTAAGCTCTGATAATACCTCAGCTGGTTAGGCCCTGGTTAACTACTTTCTCCTGAGAGCAGTCCTTGTTAAGAACAGAGCGCTCTGGTGTTTTTTTGTTTTGTTGTTTGTTTGTTTGTTTTTTGAGATTGAGTTTTGCTCTTGTAGCCCAGGCTGGAGTGCAATGGCGCAATCTCAGCTCAACACAACCTCCGCCTCCCAGGTTCTAGGCTACTGCCCTAGCCTCTCCAGTAGCTTGGATTACAGGCAAGATGTGCTACCACACCTGTATAATTTTGTATTTTTAGTAGAGATGAGGTTTCTCCTTTTTGATTAGGCTGGTCTTGAAATCCCAACTTCAGGTTATCTGTCTGCCTCGGCCTTCCAAAGTGCTGGGATTATAGGCGTGAGCCACTGTGCCTGGCCTTTTTTTTTTTTTTTTTGAGACAGTCTCACGCTGTTGCCCAGGCTGTTGTGCAGTGGCATGATCTCCACTCACTGAAACCTCTGCCTCCCAAGTTCAAGCAATTCTCCTCCTCAGCCTCCCAAGTAGCTGAAATTATAGATGCCCACCACCATGCTGGCTAATTTTTGTATTTTTAGTAGAGATGAAGTTTCACCATCTTGGCCAGCCTGGTCTTGAACTCCTGATCTCGTGATCCACCTGCCTCGGCCTCCCAACACTCTGGTGTATTTTTAGATGGCTCCCTTTTTTCCCCTGCTGCTGGAACCTGGTCAAGCTCCTGAAAGTAAATCTCACAGTTTTATGGAAGCATCCCATGACTGGGTGCCCAGAGAGTTTTTAACTCTCAGAGTTGTCTGCACTGAGTTTCCAGCAATTCATCCATTACGGTTCAGGTTTTTTGATGCAGCACTGGTTCCTGCCGTAGTTTCCCACTTGTGAGCTTCTGGTAAGCCATGGCTCCCTGTATTTGCCTGTCTGTCTCTCCAATGTTGGGGAAGCTTTTCTCCATGTCCTCCCTCTCTCTTAGGGGTCCAAATAAAGTCGCTGATTTTCAGACTGTTTAGCCTTTTACTTGTTCTTGGGACAAAGTGATGACTTCCCAACTCCTTACATATAAAACTGGAAACTGGAAGTATAAATCTATCTTTATAGAAAACTACTAAATTGCCTTCTAAACTGTGCAACCACAAAACGTTATACCGTTTTTGCATTTCCAGAAGCAATGGATTACAGTTCTTTTCATTCTGTATCTTAGCAACACCTACTATTGTCAGATTTTTGTTGTTGTTGTTATATAAGTAGCTGTGTAGTGGTATGTCACTATTTTAGTTTGAATATCTCTAATGACAAATGATGTCGAGCATCTTATAATTTTCATGTTTGCTACATATGTATATATCTTCTATGAAGCATGTGTTCAAACCATTTGACTATTTTTAATTGGTTTTATTTTCTTAATTTTGAATTTTAAGTGCTCTTTATATATTCTGGTTATAAGTCCTTTATCAGAGTTGATCTGCAAATATTTTCACATAGTTTGTCACATTGGCAAACTATTTCTCTTGTTTGCCGCTTCATTCTCTTAACAGTATCTTTTTCAGAGCAAAAACTTTTCATTTTGACAAAATTCGATTGACCTTTTTTCTCTCTCAAGGATAACACAATTTTTGGTTTTGTGTCAGTTGTGTCCCAGGGGCCACAAGGCTTGTTACTGTTCTCTTGGAAGCTAAAGGTGTTAATTTCACAAATGATGGGAATTCTTGAAAGCCTTTTCACAGTGTTGGCTACTCCTCTTTCAGGTCTATACCACAGGAGGATTCTTTACCTGGTCTTCCCACTTTCAGCATTTCTTGTGAGTAGGCATTGGATTTTCATGGAGAAGAGCCTGAGAGTAAGTGCAAATTCCCTATTTGTCTGTGGTATGGCAGGCCAGGGGTATCCTCTCACTGTAGCCCACACTCAGCCTTTATCAATTTGGTACACTTTTTAACTGGATCCCTGCATGCCTGTACAGGGCCCCAGATCCTATCCTCCTGTCTCTGCACAGGTGAGACTATTCTTGGGCCTTATACCCTTGGAAAAACTTGTTTTTTTCATTAAACATCAGGTAACTTGTTGTCCTGTGACTTCATCTCTCAGATTTGTACAGAAAAGTTATAATGTTTAAGTTTATTTAGCTTATTTTTGTGTTTGGTTGAGAGTGATGTACTTTTTTTTGTTTTCAGTATCCCAGGCAGAAGCAGATATCTGAATAATCTTTTAAATTATTTGTGAAATAAAGGCTTACTAATAGTAAATTCCTCAAATAATTAACCAAATTTGCCATGTGTGTGTTTGTTTTTCATGCATGCATATACATAAAAGTGAAAAAAGGCAAGTTTCTATTTTATTTCAGGAAATTACAAAGAAGTTAACAAAGATTTTCAAAAACTCTAAAGTGTGACACAATTTATTAGGCTAATTTCATAGTTGATTTATACACTGGCATTTTTTTAATAGATGTCAGTGAGCATAATGAGATATAAAATTACAGGGCTGCATGAAGCTTGTAAAGAGGACAGGAAGATATATCAAATGTTAGTTACTGTTCAAGAAAATTGCTGATTACCTGTTCTTTACTCCGGGTTATTAAATATCAATGTTTTCAACCATTAACTGAGGAAAAGATAGTCCAGGGATTCCATCTCTTCTCTAATAAAGTCAGTTTTATTATATATGTTAAATGAACAAATATCAGTACTTTATGTATTTTGCTCTTCAAATAATTGAGTGTCTTTGGTATATTGCCTGACGGCATAACTTTTACAGATTTGCCCAATCCAACTACTGAAAAAAATAATGCCCTTCCAGAAACAAGTTTTTTAATTTAAAATGCTAAGGAAATGAAAAACAACCAAACCAACAAAACCATGCTGTTATCGTCACTAAAAGTGCAAGCCAGTTGGTACCATCAATATAGCATTGGCTATGGATGGGAGACCAGCAACAAGAGTGTAAACTACTGAAGTGCCAATCAGAAATCCTGCTGAGAAAGTGAAAGATTGAACTGTCAGAATAGAGAGAAGGAGAAAGATGAAGAGTAGTGTGAGCATACAACATGGAAAGGCATACTAATGGCTTTTTCAATCATTCATTACTCTGATGAGTGGGATTCAAGCCACATTTAGACTGAGAGTTGGTGTAATACGTTCCTTTAGTTAAAATAATTTTTTAATCAGATCTGTTCTGGGAGCTTACAACTCTATATTATGAACTTCGCTAGATTTTGTAGAAAATGCTCAGTTTGAACTAATTTACACTCCCACCAACTGTGTAAGAGTGTTCCTATTTCTCCACATCCTCTCTAGCATCTGTTGTCTCCCGATTTTTTAATGATTGCCATTCTAGCTGGCGTAAGATGATATCTCAGTGTGGTTTTGATTTGCATTTCTCTAATGACCCGTGATGATGAGCATTTTTTCATATGTTTGTTGGCCTCATGTATGTCCTCTTTTGAAAAGTGTCTGTTCATATCCTTTGCCCACTTTTGAATGGGGTTGTTTGTTTTTTCTTGTATAACTGTTTTAGTTCTTTGTAGATTCTGGATATTAGCCCTTTGTCAGATGGGTAGATTGCAAAAAATTTTTTCCCATTCTTTTGGTTGCCAATTCACTCTAATGATGGTTTCTTTTGCTGTACAGAAGCTCTGGAGTTTAATTAGATCCCATTTGTCTATCCTGGCTTTTATTGCCATTGCTAATAGGAACACTCTTACATAGTTGTTGGGAGTGTAAATTAGTTCAACCATTGTGGAAGACAGTGTGGTGATTTCTCAAGGATCTAGAAATAGAAATTACATATGACCCAGCAATCCCACTATTGGGTATATAACCAAAGAACTATAAATCGTTCTACTGTAAAGACACATGCACACGTATGTTCATTGCAGTCCTGTGTACAATAGCAAAGACCTGGAACCAACCCAAATGCCCATCAGTGATAGACTGGACAAAGAAAATGTGGTACAAATACGCCATGGAATACTATGCTCCCATAAAAAACGATGAGTTTGTGTCCTTGTAGGGACTTGGATGAATCTGGAAACCATCATTCTCAGCAAACTGACCCAAGAACAGAAAGCCAAGCACTGTATGTTCTCACTCATAGGTGGGTGTTGAACAATGAGAACACGTGGACTCAGGGAGAGGAGCATCACACACAGGGGACAGTTGGGGGGCATAGGGGAGAGATAATGGGGGGTGGGGAGGGAGGGGAGGGTGGGGAGGGATAACATGGGGAGAAATGCCAGATATAGTATGCACCTAAAATAAAATAAATAAACAAATAAATAAAAACATTTAAAAAAAAAGAAAATGCTCAGTTTGAATCATCAGAGAAAAATGAGCATCCTGCCTAGTCACCAAGAAATTGAACTTCAAATGGTGTAAACAGCTTGGGAAGTAATTTGACTGATTCAGATTATGTAGCAATTTATCCAGGATGTGGTAGATCTGTGCCTAAAACTCACCAAGTTGATAAGGCTAAATAGAATGTTGTTTTTAACTCTTAAATTACACATATGGCTTTCATAAAATGTTCCCTTTTTTGTTTGTTCTTCCACTTTAGGTCCCCCATCAGCCCTATGTTTTTTAGTGTTTTTTTTTTTTTCTCTCTCTCTCCCCCTTTCTCTCTAAGAATAGAACTTCCCCATTATTTAAAAAAAAAAAAAAGCTCCTCATTTTACCTAATTCTATTATCTTTTCCAACCCTTCCCCACACTTCAAACTGTCTTTACATCTGTGAGTAAATGCATCATTAGCACCTGAATTAAACTTTCCATCCCAGACTTGTATAGACTCTCCTTTCCCATCCAAGTACTAACCAGGCTGGACCAGACTTGACTTCTGATATCAGACACAATCTGGTGCGCTCAGGGTGGTATGGCCACAGCCTGTCCTTTCCGTTGCTATCTTCTTCAGTTGTTCTTTCTTTTTAAAACTAAAACCTCACCTCTTCATTTCTTTACTTTCAACTTAGATTATATATTGTCTGTCTCTTTTGCATTTCTATTCAAAGATGCTGATGTTTGAAACTGGGATGAAGCATTACCTGTCTCATTGCTGGGTCAGTTTTGATGGAAATTTTCCTAGAAATAACTTACAGAAATAAATACCAGAATAGAAGGTAGCAGGGGTGGAGCTAAAGACTAGTGGCTCAGTTTACTTTGGGTGATGAATGGATACCACATATATTTTGCACAAACAAAACAATTTCAACCTTGTTATACTGCTAATGAAATAAAATCATTCAGAAGACATAGTATGACTAATTATGCTATGGTGGCTTCAAATTCAACATACAAAAAATCCTGTGATCATAATATGACTCGTTTATTGAGACCAGGAAATGGACTTATTTTTCTATAAACCCTGTCTTCAAACACATCCTGTTCATTCCTATTCTTCTGGCCCATTTTATTCATATCACACGATATTCGAATCACTTTCAGGGAACAAAATCCATGTTCAGCCAGTAAGATTCACCTTCAGGTACCAAAAAAAAAAAAAAAAAATTTATCCTAAATCAAAACTTTAATCTCATCTTCAATTCAAAACTTTCTTCTCACACTGCAGGCCTACACTATTGCTCAGAACCTACAGTGGAAGAGATAAAATGTTTCTTCACTTCTACTTGACTTTTTTCCTTCTTATTTTCTGGGTTTTCTATAGCCTATTAAAGTTTAAAGAATCAAGGTGAAGTGTTATACTTACATTTCTCTCTTCCCGACTGACGTTGGATGGCCAAAAGTCCGTCTGCATAGTGGATATAAAAATGTGGGATTCTTTTGTGCAGCATTAATAGCATTCCGGGGAGGCCCTGGGAGGACTTCGGCCCTTCACATTCCCTAGATGCAGGCCATGTTCACTAGCTGTAGTTTCGTAAGCCATCCCTGCTTGGTTTATATTTGTGAGTAGCATCCCTTTTGCTTTTGGATTCTCCTTGCCCTAGCAGGTACCCAATATTGCTCAAGTTACTATGTTTGCCAATAAGAGTAAAGGGCAGGGGCCGCTTTTTCAAAACTTTTATTTTAGATCCAAGGGTACATGTGAAGGTCTGTTACATAGGTAAACTCGTGTCACAGGGGTTTGTTGTACAGATTAAGCCCAGTACCCAATAGTGATCTTTTCTGCTCCTCTCCCTCCTGCCCCATCCTGCCCCCACTCAAATAGACCCCAGTGTCTGTTGTTTCTTTCTTTGTGTTGGTAAGTTCTCAGCATTTAGCTACTACTTATAAGTGAGCACATGCATTATTTGGCTTTCTGTTCCTGCATTAGTTTGCTAAGCACATGACTTTTCTATTTTTAAAACCTCATGGAAGTTCTTTTTTTTAAATGAATGTCTGTGAATGTAAATGTAAATAAAGTACATTAAAGATGAAAAAGTGATACTCCCCAAAACACTGGAGTATTCTAAAGAAGTAAATCATTGCAGTAAATATCTGTGTAGTTGACCAGACTCAGCCTCCTTTCCTGTCTCCTCAAAGCATTTTATTAACATTTGTTTGCAAGACATCTTGAAATATGATTGAAGTCTTCAACTCTTTATAATCCAACTCTTTCCATCCGGCATTCTGAGAATGCTAGCCATGTCAATAAGTAAATGAATGAGTGATGACTAAGGAGGAGTAAATGGTATATTGCCTGACAGCATAACTTCTACAGATATGCCCAAGCCAACTGCTCAAAGAAATAGTGCCCCCATCCTGAAACAATTTTTTTTTTATTTTAAATGCTAAAGAAATGAAAAAGAACCACTAAAACCATGTCTTCGCTAAAAATGCAAGCCAGTTGGTACCATTAATGTAGCACTGGCTATAGATGGCAGACCAGCAAAAGTTTATTGTTTGACAATTTAAAACGTAAATACACAAATTTTCTGTGCTTGGAATGAATTTACTCTGCCTGTCATTTTTGCATCTTTTGCTGTATAGCAGACCAGCTAAAAACTTGAATGTCAGTTCTATCTAGAATCATGGAATTGAAATTGCCAGTGTCAAAAGCTGCTATTTTCATCTCCTATTGATATAGAGAAAAAGTAATTGAGGGCGGGAGAGAGAGATCCAAGATGGCCGATTAGGAGCAGCTGAGGATTGCAGCTCCCAGTGAAAGCGTGGAGGGTGAGTGGACACCACATTCCCAGACGGATTTTTATTGCCCACCAACCAGGAGATTCCCAGGGGGAGGAGCCCCATGGGTCGCCAGCGCACCTGGTTTGGCCAGCGCGGCTGGTTTGGCCGGCGCAGCTGTTTACACCGGCTCCGCTGTTTTCGCCGGCTCCGCTGTTTGGAGCGGCGCCCCGGCGCAGCGGTTCCCGATACAAAAGACGTGGGTCCGGGTGCCGTTTTAGCTGGCAATTGGAGCTCCGGGAAGGCATTGCCGCCCATTCATTTGATTAAAAAAGGGGACTGAAACAGCCAGCCAGGCCAGGAGATTTCCCAGGCAAAAAAACGCCAGCGACCGCGGTTTCAGCCGGAGCAGTGGGTCACCGCAGGGGAAATCATACAAATCCCGGCGCCTTGTCAACAGGCGGCTGGAACACCTGGGAGACAGTGACCATTCAACTTAAAAAAAAAAAAAAAAAAAAAAACGCTCTGAGGCAGAGAGCCAGGTGATCAGGCTCAGCTGGTCCCACCCCCACAAAAAAACAGCCATCAGAAACGCTCTGGATTGAGA
>PVKV010028639.1:5531-24808 GCA_004027835.1 Alouatta palliata
TTTGGGAGGCCGAGGCGGGTGGATCACGAGGTCAAGAGATCGAGACCATCCTGGTCAACATGGTGAAACCCTGTCTCTACTAAAAATACAAAAATTAGCCGGGCATGGTGGCACGTGCCTGTAGTCCCAGCTACTTGGGAGGCTGAGGCAGGAGAATTGCTTGAACCCAGGAGGCGGAGGTTGCGGTGAGCCGAGATTGTGCCATTGCACTCCAGCCTGGGTAATAAGAGCAAAACTCCGTCTCAAAAAAAAAAAAAGAAGAGCGGATTTGTTCTGATGTAAGGAGGGATGGACAGACCAAGCAGACATAAGACACATGAAACACCAAACATTTATGAGGCACTGAATATTCACAAATCTTAAACCAGTCATCCCTCTATGAGACCCATTCTGGCAATCTGCCTCCTCTGCCTGAGATATGCAGATAAAACCCATAGATGCCCAACAGAGTGATTGGTAAGCTAGAGCCGTAGCCAGGATTCTTGCTCTTGCCTTCCTACAATGGAACAAGAGTGTTTGGGCTCCAGCCACAGTCAATCTGCTGAGTCCCCTTGCTTATCCACAAATTGGGTTCTTGCAGCCATCAGTGGGGAAGGCTGATGCAGTAGGAAGATTAGGCATGTGAGCATTAAATAACACAGGACTCACATAGGGTGCTTTTTCCACCGTATGCTAAGGGTGTTAACCTTCCTCATCTCTTTTCCATTACTTCTTACTAAATGTTTAATTGAGTTAATTCAGGATCGTAATTTTGTCTGTGAGCCATTCTGTTCTGTGACCTCTGGGATACCTTGTTACATCATATATTAGAAGGTTATATACATTATGTATATATGAGAAGGTTGCATCAAGGTAATTCCTCATGTAACAGTCCTTTTGACCCATATGACAAGATGTTCCAGGCTCATCTTGAATGCTTCTTGCCATAGACTTAAAATCATCCACAATTCTTCAAGGAACCCTGATTCCTTTTAGTGGGAAATAGTGTTTGAGCCTACAATCTGGGCATTAAGGGTACACTGCTACGAAGTTGTTAAATATTTTTGTGACTCATCTACTGCTTTATGCATGATGCATAAAGTTTTATAAAGAAGTTTTATGACCTCATTTTATTGCACTTCACTTTATTGCACTTTGCAGATACTGTGTTTTTTATATGTTGAAGGTTTGTGATAACCCCATGTAAAGCAAGTCATTTTTCAACAGCATGTGTTCACTTCGTGTCTCTGTGTCATGTTTTAGTAATTCTCACAACATTTCAAACTTGTTTATTATTATTATATATGTTAAGGTGACCCTTGATCAGTGATCTTGGATGTTGCTCCTGTAACATCAAAGACTTGTTTGGGGGCACAACAAACAATGCCCATACATGATGGCAAACTTAATCAGAAAATGTGCGTGTTCTGACTGCTCCACGGACCGGCCAGTCCCCAGTCTCTCTCCCTTTTCTCAGGCCTCCCTATTTCCTGAAACACAGCAGTATTGAAATCAGGCCAAGTGAACCCTACAACGGCCTCTAAGTGTTCAAGTGAAAGGCAGTTGCATGTCAGTTAAATCAAAAACTAGACATGAGTAAGCTTAGTGAGGAAGGCATATGGAAAGCAGAGATAGACCGAAAGTTAGGCCTCTCACACCAAACAGCTAGCCAAGTTGTGAATGCAAAGGAAAAGTTTTTAAAAGAAATCCAAAGTGCTACTCAAATGAACACGTGAATGATAAGAAAGCAAAACAGCTTTATTGCTGATATGGAGAAAGTTTGAGTGGTCTGGATAGAAGATCAAACGAGCCACAACCTTTCCTTAAGCCAAAGCCTAGTCCAGGGCAGGGCCCTAACTATGTTCAATTCTATGAAGGCTGAGAAAGGTAAGGAAGCTGCAGAAGAAAAGTCTGCAGCTAGCAGAGGTTGGCTCATGAGGTTTAAGGAAAGAAGCCATCTCTATAACAAAAGTACAAGGTAGACCAGCAAGTGCTGATGTAGAAGCTGCAGCAAGTTATTCAGAAGATCTAGCTAAGATCACTGATGAACGGGGCTACATTAAACAATAGATTTTCAATGTAGTCAGGTGCAGGGGTTCACACCTGTAATCCCAGCAGTTTGGGAGGCTGAAGAGGGAGGATCACTTAAGTCCAGGAGTTCGAGAACAGCTTGGGCAACACAGTGAGACCCCATCTCTACAAAAAAAAAATAAAAAATTAGCTGGGCATGGTGGTATACACCTGTAGTCCCAGCTACTTGAGAGACGGAGATAGGAAAATCGCTTGAACCTAGCAGTCCCAGGAGGCTGTAGTGAGCTATGATCATGACACTGCACTCCAGCCTGGGCAACAGAATGAGAGCCCATCTTAAAAACAAAGCAAAACAAAAACAAGAAAGAAAACTGGCTATGGTGGTGCACATCTCTAGTCCCAGTTATTCAGAAGGCTGGGATGGGAGGATCACTTGAGCTCAGGAGTTCAAGGATGCAGCCAGCTATGATTGTGCCACTCCAGTCTGGGCAACAGAGCAAGATCCTATCTCAGAATTTTTTTTTCTTTTTTTTTGAGATGGAGGCTCACTCTTTCACTCAGGCTGGAGTGCAGTGGCACGATCTTGGCTCACTGCAACCTCCACCTCCCAGGTTCAAGCAATTCTCTTGCCTCACTGCCTCAGCCTCCCGAGCAGCTGGGATCACAGGCACCCACAACCATGCCCAGCTAATTTTTTTTTTTGTATTTTTAGTAGAGGCAGAGTTTCATCATATTGGCCAGGCTGGTCTCAAATTCCTGACATCAGGTGACCCCCTTAGCCTCCCCAAGTGCTGGGCTTACAGGCATGAGCCATCACACCCAGCCATCAAATTTTTTTAAGTTAAAAAAATTTCAATGTGGACAAAACAGCCTTACATTGGAAGAAGGTGTCATCTAGGACTTTCATAGCTCTAGAGGAGAAGTCAATGCCTGGCTTCAAAGCTTCAAAGACAGGCTGAGTCTCTTGTTCGTGCCCACTGCAGCTGGTGACTTTATGAAGCCAATTTACCATTTACCATTCTGAAAATTCTAGGGCCCTTAAGAATAATGTTAAATCTACTCTGCCTGAGCTCTATAAATGGAACAACGAAGCCTAGATGACAGCACATCTGTTACCAGGATGGTTTACCGAATATTTTAAGCCCACTGTTGACACTTACTGCCCCCCTAAAAAAGATTATTTTTAAAATATTATTGCTCATTGACAATGCACCTTGTCACCTAAGAACGCTGATGGAAATGTACAAGGAGATATTACCGTTGTTTTCATGCCTGCCAACACAATATCTATTCTGCAGCCTATGGATTAGAGTAATTTTGACTTTCAAGTCTTTTTATTCAAGAACTACATTTTGTAAGGTTATAACGATCATAGATAGTGGGATAGATCTGGGAAAGGTAAACTGAAAAACTTCTGCCAAGGATTCACTGTTCTCAGTGCCATTTAACAACATTCGTGATTCATGAGAGGAGGTCAAAACAACAACTTTAACGGGAGTTTGGAAGAGGTTTATCCCAACCCTCATGGATGACTTTGAGGGGTTCAAGACTTCAGTGAAGGAAGTCACTACAGATGTGGTGGAAATAGCAAGATAACTGGAATTAGAAGTAGACACTAAAGATATTACTGAATTTCTTCCGTCTCATGATAACATTTTAATGGATGAGGAGTTGCTTCGTATGTATAAGCAAAGAAAGTGGTTTCTTACAATGGAATCTACTCCTAGTGAAGATGCTATGAACCTTGTTGAAATGACAACAGAGGATTTAGACTAGTACATAAACTTAGTTGGTAAAGCAGTGACAGGGTTTGGAGGATTGACTCCAATTTTGAAAGAAACTCTATTGTACGTTAAATGCTATCAAACGGCATTGAAGACTACAGGAAGAGTCAATCAATGCAGCAAACTTCATTGTTTTATTTCAGAAATTTGCCCCAGCTACAGTCAGCAGCCATCAATATAGAGGCAAGACCCACCACCAGCAACAAGAGTATGACTTGCTGAAAGCTCAGATGATGATTAATAGATTTTTTTTTTTTTTTTTTTTTTTTTTTTGAGACAGGGTTTCACTCTCTCACCCAGGCTGGAGTGCAATGGCACAGCCTTGGCTAACTGCAGCCTCCACCTCCCAGGTTCAATTGATTCTCCTGCCTCAGCCACCAAGCTAGCTAGAATTACAGGCATGCACTACCATGCCAGCTAATTTTTGTATTTTTTGTAGATAGAGGGTTTCGCCATGTTGTCCATGCTGGTCTCGAACTCCTGAGCTCAAGCAATCCACCTGCCTAGGCCTCCCAAAGTGCTGGGATTACAAGTGTGAGCCATCACGCCCAGCGGATCGACAGCATTTTATTTTATTTATTTATTTTTTTTTTTATAAAGACGGAGTTTCACCATGTTTGTCAGGCTGGTCTTGAACTCCTGACCTCAGGTGATCCACCTGCCTTGGCCTCCAAAGTGCTTGGATTACAGGAATGAGCCACCACGCCCAGCCGATCAACAGCATTTTAAAGAAAAAAGTACTTTTTAATTTAGGTATGTACATTGTTTTTAGACATAATGCTAACACACACTTAGGAGACTACAGCACAGTGTAAACATAACTTTTATAGGCACTCGGAAACTGAAGAATTTGTGTGACTCACTTTATTGCAGTATTCACTTCATTATGGTGGTTTGGAATTGAACCTGCAATGTCTCTGAAGTATGACTATATAGGCTTCTTAGTTTTTCCGTTCAAATGAACAGTTTAAAATTAAATATGCAGGCTCAGACTGGAATCAACTCTTTATACAATCAACTCTCCATTGGTCAAACTTTACAGATAAATTTGTTAATGGGAAAGGAAACAGAAACATCAGATTTTAGGTTAAACATGACAAACCGAACACACACATATTTAGCTCCTTTATCTTCCAGAAAGCCCACTCAGATGGCATATACCCATAAAAGACAAGGACAGTATGATAGCAGATAAGAAATGGAATAACAATTTGGAATCTGAAAAACAAGTGAATGAGTGATAAATAAATTAGAATGCAGAAAAATACTAAATTCTTCCAGAAAATAGACGAAGTAAAATGTTCCTCACCTCATTTATTGAGGCCAGTATAACCCTGATAAGAAAGAAAATAAGATAAGGACACTTAAGAAAAAAATTCCAAGCTTATTTCTCTCATGAAAATAAAGACAACAATTTTAAACAAGATATTAGCAAATTTACTTCAAATGGGTAAAAATGTTTAAAAGATAAGACACCACTACCAAGTAGGACTTATTTCAGTTATATAACAGTGGTTTAATATCAGGTCATCTATAAATATAATTCATCATATAAACAACTTTCAAGAGAAAAATCATATGCACCTGTCTATAGAAACAGAAAAAGTATCGGATAAAATCCCATGCCTATTCAGGATAAAAACGCTTTATAAATTAGAATTAGAAGGGAATTCCTCAACCTGATAAAGAGTAACTATTAAACTCCCACAGCAAATCTTATTCTAAGTGGAGACATAATAGATCATTCCCCAGTCAAGAATTAAAGAAGAATGTCCAATATCTTCACTGCTATTCAGTGTTATATTGGAGCCCACATCTGGTGCAGTATGAGAAAACACATTAGAAGCTTACAGAACAAAAAAAGAGAAACTAAAGCTGTGTTTGCAGATGACATGATTTTTTACATTGACAAAGCAAAAGAATATAGACAAATGTTTAAGAATAATAGAATTTAGCAATGAAACTGAATATTACATCAATATACATAATATTAAAAAATATTTCCATAAGCCAACAATAATCAACAAAAAAAACATAACTTTTTTTTTTTTTGAGACAGAGTCTCCCTCTGCTGGCCAAGGCTGGAGTGTGGTGACGCAATCTCAGCTCACTGCAACCTTCAGCTTCTGGGTTCAAGTGGTTCTCCTGCCTCCACCTCCTGAGTAGCTGGGAGTTTCAAGGGTGAGTTACAGGGGTGAGTCACCACATCCATTTTTGTTTATTTGGTTTGGGGTTTTTTTTTTTTTTTTTAGTATTTTTAGTAGAGATGGGGTTTCGCCATGTTGGCCAGGCTGGTCTCAAACTCCTGACCTCAAGTGATCTGCCTGCCTTGGCCACCCAAAGTGTTGGGATTACAGGCATCAGTCACGGGGCCCAGCCAAAAATACATAAGTTTTAAAAAGACACTACATACAATAGTATCAGAGTATATCCAGTACCTAAGAATAAATCTAACAAAAAATATGTATGACCTACACAAAGGAAATTATAAAACTTTAGTGACATTTAAAAATACCTTCATAAACCAGGCATAGTGGCTCGTGCCTGTAATCCCAACACTTTCAGAGGCCGAGGTAGGTGGATCACTTTAGCCTAGGAGTTTCAGACCAGCCCAGGCAACATAACAAAACTTCTCTTCAAAAAATACAAAAAATTAGCTGGGTGTGGTGGTGTGCACCTGTAGTCTTAGCTACTTTGGAGGCTAACGTGGGAGGATCATTTGAGTCCAGGAAGGTGAGGCTACAATGAGCTGAGATGACACCACTGCACTCCAGCCTGGGCAACAGAGTGAGACCTTGTCTCAAAAATATACATATATATAGTAATAATAACAGCTATGCCATACTCATGTATTTTTAAACAACATAATAATATCATAAAGATATAAATTCCCTCCAAATTGATCTATAAATTTGTTTCATTTCCTATCAGAATCCCAGTGGGGTTTTTTATGAAACTTATGATTCTAAAATGTATATGGAGAAGTAAAAAGCCAAGAATAGCCAGGAAACGGAAGAGCAGGGCACGGAGTGACTCTATGCCGGGATTTATTACACATCTGTAATAATTAAGATGATGTGGTATTGATGCAAGGATAGAAAAATTAACTGATAAGACAACATATAGTCTGTAAGTCAGGCATTTATGCATATGAAACTTTGGTATATGATGAAGGTGGCATATCAGAACAGTGGGGAAAGGAGAATATGTTCAAAATATGAAGTTGGAAAAATGTCATAAGGGAGAAAATGAAATTGAATCTCTAGTTCACATTGTACACAAAATCAACTCCAGATGGTGAAGGGGTGGAGGAGGCAGGCAGGAGATTGTTGGTTTCATTATAAACTTTATGATACTATTAGACTGTTACATTATTTAGATAAAAATACAAACTAATTTTTAAGAAAGAAAAAAATTCCCAGGGTTAACAAAGATGTAATGAAACAGTAACATTTATACCCTGTGTGAATATAAATTGGTATGAATTTTTGGAAGGGCAATTTACAAATAACTGTCTAAATTTTAAGTACATGTATCCTGTGGTTCAGCAATCTCTCTTTTAGTACCATATCCTGCAGCTATACTTGCTGAAGAGATATGTACATAGATGTTTGTTGCAGCTTCAGGGGTACATTTGTCCATTCTCAAATTACTGTAAAGAAATACCTGAGACCAGGTAATCTATTAAGAAAAGAGGTTTAATTGGCTTATGGTTCTCTGCAAGCTGTACAGGAAGCATGATGCTGGCATCTGCTTGGCTTCTGGGGAGGCCCCATGAAACTTACAATCATGGTAAAAGACAAAGGGGAAGCAGGCATGTCACATGGCCAGAGCAGGAGCAAGAGCAAGCCAGTGACGTGCCATACTGTTTTTTTCTGAGGTAGAGTCTTGCTCTTGTCACCCAGGCTGGAGTGCAGTGGCACAATCTCGGCTCATTGCAACCTCCACCTCCCAGGTTCAAGTGATTCTCCTGCCTCAGCCTCTCAAGTAGCTGGGATTACAGCTATGCACCACCATGCCCAGTTAATTTTTGTATTTTTTAGTAGAGATAGGATTTCACCATGTGGGCCAAGCTGATTTTGAACTCCTGACCTCAGGTGATCCACCCGTCTCGGCCTCCCAAAGTGCTGGGATTATAGGCGTGAGCCACTGCACCCAGCAGAGGTCCTACACTTTTAAACAGCCAGATCTCGAGATAACTCACTGTCACGAGGACAGCACCAAGAGAATTGTGCTAAACCGTTCATGAGAAAGCCACTCCATGATCCATGCCCCGCCTCCAACATTGGGGATTACAGTTCAACACGAGATTTGAGTAGGGACACACATCCAAACTATATCAGAGGGAACAGGGGAATGTTTAATGGATATAGAGTTTCAGTTCTGCATGATAAAAAAGTTCTGGATATTGATTGCACAAAATTGTGAATGGACTTAACACTACTCAACTGTATACTTAAAATGGCTAAGATAATAAATTTTGTTATTTTTTTTTTTTTCTTTTGAGATGGAGTCTCGCTCTGTCACCCAGGCTGGGGTGCAGTGGCTCAATCTCGGCTCACTGCAACCTCTGCTTCTCTGGGCTCAAGCAGTTCTCCTGCCTCAGCCTCCCGATTAGCTGGGATTACAGGCACATGCCACCACGCCCAGCTAATTTTTGTATTTTTAGTAGAGACGGAGTTTCACCATGTTGGTCAGGCTGGTCTCAAACTCCTGACCTCATGATCCACCTGCCTCAGCCTCCCAAAGTAATGGGATTACAGGTGTGAGCCACTGCACCCAGCCTTGTTATTTGTATTTTACCACATTTTTTTTTAATAATAATCCTGAAAAAAAAAATAGGGCCACTGCTTGGGGACTGCAAGTTTGCTAGAACCTGAGAGGAGATAGGAATCATTTGGGAGGCCAGAAAGGAGAACATGATTAAGCAGAGTACCAGAAATCAGAGCAGGCTTCTAGCTGATCCAGAGGCTTGTGGTGCAGGTTGAGTGAGGGCAAAGTTCAGAGAAATAGGACACCTCATGCCAAGTATATTCGTGTCCATAATACTGATTTTCCAGTTAGTTGCCGTCTCCTACTGTTCATTTTGGGAGGGACCTGGATACTAGGTTCTGCAAACCCAGGACAGAGGAAGGCTCTAAATAGTGATTCTTTTTTGTTTCTGTTTGTTTGTTTGTTTGTTTGTTTGTTTGCTTGTTTTTAAGATGGAGTCTTGGTCTGTTGCCCAGGCAGGAGTGCAGTGGAGTAAGGCTCAGCTTACAGCAGCCTCTGCCTTCAGGTTCCAGCGATTCTCCTGCCTCAGCCTCCTGGGTAGCTGGGATTACAGGTGCGTGCCATCATGCCTGGCTAATTTTTGTATTTTTAGTAGAGAAGGAGTTCCTCCATGTTGGCCAGGTTGGTCTTGAACTCCTGACCTCAGATGATCCACCCACCTCGGCCTCCCAAAGTGCTAGGATTACAAGCGTGAGCCACTGCACCTGGCCTAAATAGTGATTCTTAACTGAGATGGTATTGTTCCCCTGAAGATGTTTTGGAAATGTGTGGGATTGTTTTTGTGAGATGCTAGAGACATTTAGTGATTGGGGGCTAGAAATGCTGGCATCCTGCAATGCATGGGAACAGTTCAGCAAAACAAAGAATCGTCCTACATCCCACACGACTTACAAATGGCCCATGGGACATTAATGAAGCTGGAAAACCTAAATTTGTAATATCTGATCCTAGACCCTAGCTCCATTTTACACATATGTTTTGCATGGTTTTAATAGATGTTGAATCTTCCAGGCATGCAACTACCATATAATTTAAAGGAAGATATTTTGTTCAGAGCTTTACCAATCATTGTTTACTGCTTTTGAAAATTACATCACTAAAGCACCCATGTTATTGAGTCACCAGCACCACCCAATAGCATGCATTTGAAGCTGAGCATTTACACTGATGATACAGACACAGGCAAGAATCTAACTCTTACTCTGTCTTCTAATGGAATCATGCCAAAGGATTTATTCCATCATACACTTCTTGTATTTCTTCTTTACAAGGAGCATTGTATTGACTTGAAGGAAAATTGTGTGTGAAAGTTTGCTTTCTTTTCTGTGATTTCCTTTCAGCCTAGTAAAGGGGATGTCACAAAATAGTTGTTATAGGAAGGGGCATGTGTCTTATGAGTTGAGAAGCACTGCATTACACTAAGATGGCCAGTTGTTGTTCTGAGTTGTGCCATCTCAACTAACTGAGAACTGTATGGTGCTGGAAGGGGAAGGACTAAAAGCTAAGGAGAGGACCTAGGAACAGAAGCATGAATGATATGAGGACTCAGTCAGAAGCAGCAAAAATTAACAAATAAATGCATAAATAAATAAGACACGTGGATGCTAGGAAAAGCAGGATGGGTGTGTCCACATGCAGATTCATGCACATTAGGCAGGGCACAGTGGCTATTCCTGTAATCCCAGCACTTTGGGAGGCGAAGGCAGGAGGATCACTTGAGCCCAGAAGTTAAAGACCAGCCTGGACCACATAGGGAGACCTCAGCTTTACAAAAAATAAAATTAAAAAAAAATAGCTGGGTGTGGTGGCACACACCTGTGGTCCTAGCTACTTGGGAGGTTGAGGCAGGAGAATTACTTGAGCTCAGAAGGTTGAGGCTGCAGTGAACTATGTTCATGCCACTGCATCCCAGACTCAGTGGCAGAGTGAGACTCTTTCAAAAATGTATATATATATATATATATATATATATATATATACATATATATATATATATATATATACACATGCATATTAGATTCGTACCTATTTGAAAACTAGCATCAATTATTCTTTTCTTTTTTAAATGCTTGTCTTAATTAGTTATATAAGTAATAAATATTCATTACAGAAAATTTCAAACATAGAAAAGTATAGGAAGAAAATTTTAATTGTTCTATTTATATTCATGTGCCATCTTTATAGGCATTTTGCTGTAGCTTTTTTCCAGTCATTTTCGTAAATATACATTTGCATCTTACATGGTAAAGATTATATTGTGCAATTCTGTTTTTTATATCATTAAATTGAATTGGTTTTGAATTTTTTTAGATTTAACTTGTAAATTCCTTTTGGTTCTATAATTGTATAAAAGATACAAGCATATTGAGTTCTTGCCTGGTTCTATGTATCTATCATTTAAAAAAGAATTCCCATGAAATCACATCCCCTTCCAACCAAAGCCCAGTCTCTGCTCTCTTTCACTGAAAAGCTTCTCAAAAGAGATGTCTACATACTGACTCTACCTCCTTACCTCTCATTTATGCTTAATTTTTTTTTAGTAAAGAACTATGAGGCCAGGCTCAGTGGCTCACACTTGTAATCCCAGCACTTTGGGAGGCTGAGGCAGATGGATCACAAGGTCAAGAGATTGAGACCATCCTGGTTAACATGGTGAAACCCCATCTCTACCAAAAATACAAAAATTAGCTGGGCATTGTAGCACATGCCTGCAGTCCCAGCTACTCAGGAGGCTGAGGCAGGAGAATTACTTGAACCCAGGAGGTGGAGGAGGTTGCAGTGAGCCAAGATTGCGCCACTGTACTGCAGCCTGGATGACAGAGCGAGACTCCACCTCAAAAAAAAAAAAAAAAAAAAAAAAGTATAAGGACATTGTTTTTAAAAATCAGTTTGCTGGGCCGGGCACGGTGGCTCAAGTCTGTAATCCCAGCACTTTGGGAGGCTGAGGCAGGTGACTTGCTTGAGCTCAGGAGTTTGAGACCACCCTGAGCAACATAGCAAGACTCTGTATCCATAAAATTACAAAAATTAGCTGAGTATGGTGCATGCCTGTAGTCCCAGCTACCTGGGAGGCTGAGGTGGGAGGGTTGCTTGAGCCCAGGAGTGAGCCTAGATCTCGTCACTCTACTCCAGCCTGGGCGACAGAGCAAGAACCTGTCTTTAAAAAAAAAAAAAAAATTAATTTGCTGAAGGCTTAGAGTGAAAAAACTCAAACAACCAATCCTTGTCCCTCTCCTTTTACTCTATAATCTATGACTTTAACATTGTTCTGTAGTCATTCTCCTGTGTGTGTGTGTATATGTGTCTATTTGTACATTCTTTTTGAGGTTTGATTTATATACCATAAAATGCACCCTTTTAAATATACAGTTCAGGAATTTTGACAAATGTATACACACATTTAACCATCCCCAGTTAAGATACAAAACTTTTTTGTAACCCCTAAAGGTTCCCTCAAGGCTCGTTGCAATCAATCTTCCACCTACCCCCCAGCCCCAAACAACCAGTAATTTTCTTTCTGTCATTGTAAACTAAATTTTACTGTTCAAAGCCAGGCATAGTGGCTCACATCTCAGCACTTTGGGAGGCCGAGGCAAGAGGATCACTTGAGTCCAAGAGTCCAAAAACAGCCTGGGCAACCTAGTGAGATCCTGTCTCTACAAAAAAGAAAATAAAAATAATAATAAATAAACTTTACTGTTCAAGAATTTCATATCAAAGGAACTATACAGCACATACACTTTTGTGTCTGGCTTCTTTGCATAAAATAAAATTTTTGAGATGTACCCATGTTGCATACATCAGTAGTTTGCTCCTTTTTATTGCTTTAGTAGTGTGCTATGAATGTACTGCAATTAATTTATTCATTCAACTCTTGTTGGACATTTGGGCTGTTTCCAGGTTTTGGCCATTATTATTTTTTTAAAACTGCTGTGATCATTCATATACATGTCTTTTTGTGGATACATGGTCTCATTTCTCTTGGGTAAATAACCTGGATATGGTATTGCTGAGACATAACATAAAAGTATATTAACTTCATAAGAAACTGAGAAACCATTTTTCCATTGTTATTTCAAGTGATTGTACCATTCCACACTCCCACCAGCAAAGTAAAAAAGTTTCAATTGCTCTGCTTCCTCTTCAACACTTACTACTATCAGTCATCCTAATTTTAGACACTTTAGAGTGTGTATAGCAGTATCTCATTGTGATTGAATTTGCATTTCCCTGACAACTAATGATGTTGAGAATATTTTCATGTGCTTATTGGCTATTTATATGTCTTCTTTTGTGAAGTGCCTATTTATGTCCTTTGTCCAATTATTTATTGGGCTGTCTTCTTCTTACTAAGCTGTAAGAGTTACTTATATATTCTGAATACAAGTCCTCTGTCAGATACACATATTGTGAATTATTTCTCCCAGTTTGTGACTTACCTCTTCATTTTAACAGAGTCTTTCAAAAAACAGAACCGCTTTTAATTTTGACAAAATGTAACTTACTCTTTTTTCCTTTTATGATTACTATTTTTGTATCCTAAAATATCTTTGCCTACTCCAAAGCTTTAGTGATATTATTCTATGTTTTCTTCCATAAGTTTCGTAGTTTTAGCTTTTACATTTAGGTCCTTATCTCAAGTTCTCACTCTCTCTCTTTTTTTTTGCATGGTTTGAGGTAAGGGTTGAAGTACATTATTTTCCTTACAGATTTCTATATAGTTTTTCCTAGACCATTTGTTGAAAAGGCTATCCTTTCTCCCATTGTATTATCCTGGCACTTAACCTTGAAAATCAATTGCTCATATATGTTAGGGTCTTTTTCTGGGCTCTCTACTCTGTTCTATTGAATTATGTCTATTCTTATGCTAATTCCAGCAATACACTTCAAAATATCCCATGAGTCAAAGATAAATCAATGGAAATTAGAATGCATTATAATTGAATAAGTAAAATACAGCATATTAAAATTTGTGGAATGCAGCCCAAGCAACAACATACAAGATTTTGAAACCTAATGTTGGCCCAAAGACACCAAACACAAACTATGATGAGTGACTTCACTTACATAAAACTCACCAAATGGGAAATGGAAATTACAGTGTTTAGAGATGCACACTGCAGCAGGTGCTGCTGGTGCCCCATCCCATCCCCTTCACCTGCTCAGGGCACCCATCCCTTGGCTTCTGTGAGCATTGACTGCTAATAGCTTCACAGCAGCACTCCTTACCTGAGAATTGCCCTCCACCTCCAAGGAAGCTGCCTTACCTGGCAACCTGCAGCCAATGACTAACAGATAGGGGAGTACAAAAGTTTAGTCTCCTGCCTCTAGATGGGACAACTCCGTGGGGGCATTCTGGCTCCAGAGCTCCCCTGGAGATCAGATTAAGGCTAGACCTCAGCTGAACCCACATTTTGAACTAGCTTTTTATCCTCTTCTTACATACCATCCAGTGCCATCCTAACTCCCTTACAGAACTCACCTGAGGGCACTCCCTCACCAAATCACTTGAACAAGAATTGCAATCTCAAGCTCTGCTGCTGGGGGAACAATCCTAAACTAGTTGGTTCCAGAAGTGATTTTAAAGATGGGATTCTGGAGTTGGATAACAGATGGCAACAAAGACCCCATCATCAGTGGTAGGAGAGCTACAGTCCCTGTGGTGAACTGGGCCAAGATTAAGGTGGAAAGAATACACTGGCTTATGAAATGCCCCTGACATGTGACAAGTTCAGGTAAATAGTAACTACGAAGATTGTGAAATTGGAGGCCATTGCTTAGAACCACTGATGTGTTAAAGAGAGAAAATGACAAGCTCAGATCAAATAATCACCAATTTAGAGCACGTCAGTCAGAGGCTGGCTTCCTTAGCAGCATTTAAAGAGGACTTCATCTCCTGCAGCCAGAGGGCACCCTCTGTAAAAGTGGAAGAATTTCAGAGGAGGAATTCTTAGCCTAGGTAAGTTGCTTATGCCAAAATCAGGGCCATGATAAGGAAGATATGGGACCCCAAGGCTGAGCAAATGTGATCGAGACCTTTGAACTTCCAGTTTCCCCTGAACCCACTGGACCTAGGCCTCATATAAGGAGGTACCTTGCAAGACACCATTAGCTTGTCTCAGAATCTGCTCCCACCTCCCTTCCTGGCCATCAGATCAATCACTAGAGTCAAATCTCAATATGACCCAACTGAGGAAGTGCTGTGGTTGCTGAGAGAAGAGAGAGATTGATATGCCAAGGCCCCTGCAGGACCCCACTGATGTGGACTGGCAAGACCAGGGGAGCTTGCCTGTGGGCAGCATGTGGATCAAGTGGGGGGATATGTAAAGCTGACTGGAAGAGGCTTTGTCAAAGTGGGGGCACTCTCATGACATGAGATTTAACACCTGGTATGGGCCCTAGGAGAGTGATTTCATCTGCTGCAAGGAAAGCTCTTGAAAGTATGGCAAAAGTGGTGGCCCACATTAAATGAAGTAGAGTGTCTGAACTAGTGTGGCAGACTATGGAAAAAAGAACTGAAAAGGATCAGAGAGTGAGCATGCTAGAATGAATCTCAAATACCAGAAAACCCAGCTGACTCTGTCCCTCAGGAGGGCCTAGAGGATTTGCCAATGCATTCTAATGAATGAGCACCGGCATTATTTTTTACAAAAAGGCTTTTATTTTTTACTTTTTGTGAGCACATAGTAAATGTATATGCTTATGGGGCACACGAGATATTTTGATACAGGCATGCAGTGTGAAATAAGCACATCATAAAGAATGGGGCATTCATTCCCTCAAGCATTTATCCACTGAGTTGCAAACAGTCCAATTACACTCTTCAAGTTTTTGTTTTTGTTTTTGTTTTTGAGACAGAGTCTCACTCTGTTGCCCAGGCTGGCGTGCAATGGCGTGATCTCAGCTCACTGCAACCTCTGCCACCCAGACTCAAGCAATTCTTCTGCCTCAACCTCCCAAGTAGCTGGGATTACAGGTTCCCACCACCACGCCTGGCTAATTTTTGTATTTTTAGTAGAGATGGGATTTCACCATGTTGGGAGAAACCCCTAACTCTGTCAGTCTGGTCTTGAACTCCTGACCTCAGGTGATCTGCCCACCTTGGCCTCCCAAAGTGCTGAGGCCACTGTGCCCGGCGTCTTTAAGTTATTTTAAAATGTGCACTTAAGTTATTATTGACTATAGCCACTCTATTGTGCTATCAAAGAGAAGGTCTTATTCATTCTTTCTATTTTTTTTTTTACTCATTAACCACCCCCACCCTAGTCTTCCGCTACCCTTCCCAGCCTGTGTTAACCATCCATGTACTCTCTAAGTCCATGAGTTCAGTTGTTGCACCAGCATTATTGAGACGTTTAATACTGGTCATCTTCTGTAGGCCTGGGCTAATGGTAGGAGATGCTATCATAAACCTGGTTCCTAGGTAGTAATGAGAATGAGAAGGTCCCAGAGAAGCAGAAGCCAATTGGCAGCACTTATTTTCCAAAGCAAGGTGGCTATAAGGTCAAAACTGCCAGTCAGAAGGCCTGATTCACAGAGATCTATGGCATTGACTGATACAATATGTTTTTCCTAAGATGAGTTTGCCAGATTTAGCAACTAAAAATATAGGCTGCCCAGTTAAATTTAAATTGCAGATAAATAACAAATAATTTTCTAGTGTCAGTATGTCTCATACACCTCTGACAATATGTGTGTGTATTTTTATTTCCCCAAAATTGATCCAAGAATGAATGAGCACATGGCCGAGGTGAGCTTACTAATGGAAAGCCATAATTCCCTCTGAGTTTCCAGATCTTAGCCGATTCTCATACCCAGAACCAATCAACTGAAAGAAAGGCCAAGTCCCCATAAGAAGGGACATTGCAACACCATGGCAAGTGTATAAAGTAGTGATTCCCAAAGTCCTTCCCCACAAGGACTCAATTATTCATGGAAAGGGGAACACACAGACCTTTCAAAGGCTGTCGGATACAGGGCCCAAGTTGATAATTATAACCAGGGTCCCAACGTGCTTTCTATGGCTGCCAGAGGAGGGGCACATAAGGGTCAGGTGGTAAATGGGGTCCTGGCCCAGGTCCATCTCACTGACCCACCCAGTAACCATCTACCCAGTTCCCCAAAGTATGATAATGGACATAGCAGTTGGCAGAACTCTCACCTCAGTTCCTTGACATATAAGTAAGAGCTACTGTATTAGGAAAAGCCAGTGGAAGCCCTGGAAACTTTTCATGCCTCCCTGCCAAGACAGTAAATAAAAATAACATCACATCCTAGAGAGAATGGTAGAGATTAGTGTCATTTTCAAAGACTTAAAGAATAGTTGTCTCATTATATCCCCCATTTAATTCACTGATATGGCCTTTACAAAAATTGAGAAATCATTGTGGATAAGAGTGAACTACCGCAAACTTAAACAAGTAGTACCTCCAACTGCAGCAGCTATGCCAAATGCAATTTTATTTTTTGGAGATGGAGTCTCGCTCTGTTGCCAGGCTGGAGTGCAGTGGCGCAATCTCTGCTCACTGCAATCTCCTCCTCTCGGCTCAAGTGCTTCTCCTGCCTCAGCCTCCCAAGTAGCTGGGATTACAGGCTACAGGCTCGCACTACCACACCCAGCTAATTTTTGTATTTTTAGTAGAGACGGGGTTTCACCATATTGGCCAGGATGGTCTCCATCTCCTGACCTTGTGATCCACCCACCTCGGCCTCCCAAAGTGCTAGGATTACAGGCGTGAGCCAAATGTAATATTTTTGTCAGACCATTCACCCACAGCCAAAAGACAATACACTTTCCTGGTCTCCCCTGGGGCTCTGTCAACTTGCCAGTTCCCTGTCATAAATAGTCTGAAGGGACCTGGACAGTCTGGACATTCTGCAGAACATCACATTGGTCTGCTATACCAATGACATTGTGTTAATTACATCAAATGAGCAAGAAATGGCGAGTACTCAGAGGCCTTGGAGAATGGGAGATAAACCCTATGATTCTGGCGCCTGAAACATAAATGTCCTTTTTAAGGGTGCAAAGTTGGCCAGACGTGGTGGCTCACACCTGTAATCCTAGCACTTTGGGAGGCCGAGGCAGGAGGATCACCTGAGGTCTGGAGTTCCACACTAGCTTGGCCAACATGGTGAAACCCTGTCTCTACTAAAAATACAAACATCAGCTGGGCGTGGTGGCACATGCCATGGCCCCAGCTACTAGAGAGACTGAGGCAGGAGAATCGCTCAAACTTGGGAGGCGGAGGTTGCAGTGAGCTGAGATCCCGCCACTGGACTCCAGCCTGAGCAAGACTCAGTCTCAAAAAAAAAAAAAGAATGCAAGGTCTTAGACCATCCAGGCACCATCCTCACCATTAAGAAAGACAATGCCTTACAGGCCTCTTCATTTCCAGGTGACATCAAACTCTCATAGCTTTGAGTAGAGCCCAGAGCAGTAAATCGCTCTGCAGCAAGCCCATGCTGTGATGCAAGCAGCTCTACAACTTGGGCCACATCCCAGCAACTCTGATGGTAGTTAGAAGTATCTGTGGTGGGAAAAGATGGCTTCTAGAGTTTATGGCAAGCTCTAGTAGGAGAATCACAATGTTGATACCTTGGGTTCAAGAACAAGACCATTCTACCTGCAGAAGAGAATTATACACCATTTGAAAAGCAGCTCCTGGCATGCTACTAGAGTAGACACACTGAGTAACTGACAATGGGACACCAATTGACGATTAAACGTGATCCGCCCATTATAAGCTAGGCAGTGTCAGACCCTCCAAGTCGTGAGGTTGGGTGGGCACAACAATCCACCGCAAGATAGAAAGAATGCAGTCTGGCTGAGGCATGAACACATTTAATCAATTGCCCAGAGTGGTCTTGAACTCCTGTTTAATCAATTGACGATTAATCAATTGACTCCTCACGTTTAATCAATTGACGATTAAACGTGATCTGCCCACTATAAACTAGGCACTGTCAGACCCTCCAAGTCATGAGGTTGGATGGGTACGACAATCCATGGCAAGATGGAAAGAATGCAGTCTGGCTGAGGCATGAACAGCACCAGAGGACACAAGCACCAACTGCAGAAGCACATGGCTCAGACTCCTCCATCATCCACCGCTACTACACCAATACTTCACCTTCAGTCCATCCTATAGCTGCCTGATGAGATATTCCCGAAGACCGGCTGACAGAGGAGAGTAAAGCCTGAGCTTCCTTGACAGATGCCATCTTAGTATATCGATGCAAGCCAAAAATGGAATGCTGAAGTTCTGCAGTCCCACTAAGGGATGACCCTGAAAGAGTAGTAAAGGGGACCAGGTGAGGTGGCTCATGCTCATAATCCCAGCACTTTGGGAAACCAAGATGGGTAGATCTCCCGAGCTCAGGAGTTTGAGACCACCCTGGGCAACATGGTGAAACCCCCATCTCTACTAAAATACAAAAAATTAGCTGGACATGGTGGCACGTACCTGTAGTCCCCGCTACTCAGAAGACTGAGGCACAAGAATCACTTGAGCCCCGGAGGCAGAAGTTGCAGTGAGCCAAGATGGTGCCACAGCACTCCAGCCTGGGTGACAGGGTGAGACTCTGTCTCAAGAAAGAAAGAAAGAGAGAAGGGGAAGGGGAGGAAAGGGAAGGGGAAGCGAAAGGAAGGGAGGGGAAGGCAGGGGAAGGCAGGGGAAGAAGGGGGTAGGCAGGGGAAGGGAGGGAAAG
>PVKV010028640.1:0-24707 GCA_004027835.1 Alouatta palliata
CTTCTTCGCAGAACTGGAAAAAACCACCTTAAACTTCATATGGAACCAAAAGAGAGCCCGCATAGCCAAGTCAATTCTAAGCAAAAAGAACAAAGCTGGAGGCATTACACTACCGGACTTCAAACTATACTACAAAGCTACAGTAATCAAAACAGCATGGTACTGGTACCAAAACAGAGATATAGACCAATGGAACAGATGCCTACATTCTAAGCATTGACCAAGTCAATCCAGGACCTTTTTGTTGCAGAGGCTAGAAAGTACTAAAACCTGAATACCTATGATGTTTTGGGGATATAAAACTGAATATCTTATAGGCTATGGGAAAGACAGACTGAAATAAATAAATGCAAATGAAGTTTGATAATAAGATATTTAGAAGTTTGCCAAGATAATGTGTGGGTTACAAGTGAGAGTGGAATCAGAGCCCAGGGAAGAGCAGGCAGGAAAGACTTCACAGGAGAGGTAATGCCCTAATGGATTTTGAAGGATGATTAGGAGTTTGTCAGGCTGATGGGGTGGGAAGTGACACTGTGAAAGGCAGAGGGACCATGTGCTTGGGCATGTGAGAGAATCTGGGCTTCAGGCTCTGCATGCAGCAGCAGGATCAGCCTCTAGAGCTTATGGCAAATGAAGGACCCCGTGCTTGGGGTTTGATTCTCTGTTGTCTTAGTCTGGAAATTGTTAATTTTACCTTTGAATTTATGTGTGTAAGTGTAGTTGATGGGACAATGGAGCCTGTGCTGAGGTGTTGAGTCATTGACTCACCTGTGGTCCTGCCTCCCTCACAAGGAATCTTGGCTGCCTGCTCCCTGCCTCTTAGAGGCCCAGGTACTACCCAGTCTCTACCTGTCTTTCCCTCTTCCTCTCTCCAGCTGGTAACTGCTGCTGCCTTCTGCCCCAGTGGGAGTCTAGGTATGAGTGAGTGCCAGGAAGGTTGGGGTAAGGTGCATGGGCCATATAGCATCTTGGAGCCAGGCATGGCAGTGGCCACTCCTGCTTGCAGCTGGCAGCACCACATTCACAGGTGCATTTTATAGGTGACTTGGCGGGGCCTAGCCTATTGTGTCCTGGTGCAGGGGTTGCAACATCCTTGAGGGTAGCTCAAATATCATGTATTACGGTTGCAGGTCCTGGCTTGATTTTCCTGACTTGGGCTGGAGGAAGGAGGAACTGGAAGCCAGAGGGCCATCCATGTGCCAAGTTGCCCTTGAACCTGTGAGGGTTTGAACTCCCTGCAAGTGTCCCAGTGCCCAAGGGATCATGACTTTAAATAGCATGTAAAGCAACACTATGACAGGTCAAGAGAAAGACTGTGTAAAACAGGAAAATTTTTGCTTTCAGAAATTTTAATGGCAGTTTCTCTCTCTCTCCTTTTTTGAATAAGAAATCTGGCATTTTCATTTTGCACTGGGTTCCAAAAATTATGTAGCCAGTCCTGAGCATGGGGGAAACAATGAATAAATGAATGAGTGGATGAGTGGGGTGGGATAACTCTGAGTATAGATCCGAGTCACCACATATTCAGGTTCCTGTTTGGGTGTCAAGTAGTTTTTCATTACTTCACAGGGGTCCCAAGTCACTTCCTGCTTTACAAATGAATAAGGCTTGGAATTAGGATTCCAGTTCACCTGGAACTGGTGAGAGGTCCCAGCTGTAGGTTTCACCCTGCCGAGGCACCTGTTCTTTTGTAATCCTCCATGGCCAGAGTGATGTGAAAAACGCAAGGCTAATGCAAAGGGAAAGGAGGACTGCTGATTTATTGCATCAGGAATGTGTTAAATTGTACCCCAGTGGCCTAAGAGAGCTAATGCATCTTCCAAAGCAGGTAATTTACTGGCCAGAGAGGAAAGAATATGGGATCTTAAGACAACAAGGCAGGGGAGGGAGAGGGTGTCCTTAATGGTTGTGTAGCCCCGCTGTTAACTGAGGCTCAGGAGGTGAAGTGACTCATCCAAAGACATGCAGCTACTTGCTTTCAGAGCTGGGCTTGACCCAGTTCTTTGACCTCAAGGCTAATGCTTGTCTAGCTCTCCTGCCTCTGAGTCCAATAACTAAGAAAAGTGACCATAAATCTTGTGACAAAGAATTCACTTGACATTTGCATAGCACTTTGTACATGTAACATCACAGTGATGTTTGATGTTTTTTTCTCTTTTTGACGTGAAATGTCAATGGCCTAATATTGATGCCGAGCAATGTTTTTTGAGAATGAAATTCAGTATGAAGCATAGAAAACTAGTCCTCATTAGCAGGGCTTCCTAACCTGGGTCTGAAAACAATCAATAGGAAAATCTAGCCTCCTTATCTTTAAAAAAGATTTATTTATTTATTTATTTATTTTTAGAGATTGGGTCTCTCTGTTTGCCTAAGTTGGAGTGCAGTGGTGCAATCTAGATCACTGTAACCTCAAACTCCTGGGCTCAAGCAGTCTCCTACCTCAGCCTCCCAAGTAGCTAGAACTATGAGCATCTTCACCATGGCTGGCTAACTCTTAAGTTTTTTGAAGAGACAGGGTCTTGCTATGTTCTGCAGGCTGGTCTTGAACTCCCAGCCTCAGCAATCCTTTAGCCTTGGCCTCTCAAAGTGCTGAGACTGTAGGTGTGAGCCACCATGGCATGTCAAATTTTGTATTTAATTGATGCCTAATAGTTTGCATGTTTATGAGGGTACGGTGTGATGTTTTGGTACATAGACACATTGCATGATGGCCAAATCAGAGTATTTAGCATATTCATTACCTCTTACATTTATCACTTCTTTGTAGTGGGAACATTCAAAATTCTCTCTTCTAGCTAATTTTGAAATATACAATATGATATTGTTAATTATAGTCACTACACTGTCCAGGACAACACCAGACTTATTCTTCCTACCTAATTATGATTTTGTACCGTCGACCAATCTCTTTCCATACCCTTTTGCTCCCAGCTCTGATGACCACCATTCTGCTCTCTACTTCTATGAGATCAAATTTTTTAGATTCCACCTATGAGTGAGATCATGCAGTGTTTGTCTTTCTGTGCCTGGCATTTCACTTAACATAATGTACTCCAGATTCACCCATGTTGCTGCAAATGACAGGATTTCATTCTTTTCTGTGGTTGAGTAATACTCTATCATGTGTAAATACCACATGTTCTTTATCCATTCATCCACTGATGGAGCTTAGGTTGATTCCGTATCTTGGCTATTGTGAATAGTCCAGCCTCCTCATTTTGAGGTGTGGCTGTCTCACTCTTGCAGAGTCAGCAGTACATTGACACAATGAGCTTTGCTGTTTGGTTGCTTGAAGTTGGATGCAAAGGACTTGCTGGTATGGGCAATATGAAAGCTGACAAAATCACATGACTTCCTGGAATAATAATGCAAAGAAGACAATGTTCTGGCAAAGGTCCCCGTCCAAAATGGTATATTTATTATAATTCAGGGTAGTTTTGCTTGATGCTTAGGAACAGTGCTGATTAGGTCAAAGTAAATCTTTGAAACTGTGATAACAGCCCCAGAAATCCAACTAAAAGAAGTAGATGGGATGTAGGAGCTCAGCATACTTGGCTAGGTGCCTAAATGAGAAGTAGAGTGGGTTTTTTCCAAAAGAGTGATCTCCATACAAAACAGTCAGTTAACAGAGCCCTAGTTACTTCTGTGATACTGTGTGGCAGTGGAGATACTTGGTTAGTCTTAAGAACATTCTTCCATTGTTGAGACTTGGACGGAATTATGTGTCATCCCCTGAGTGCCCAAGATTGAATCATCAGCGTTGACTAGTTCTATTCTTAGCCCCACTCCACACTCCCCTTATCCCACCCCCTCATCTGGTGCCTTGTGCTGATTGTACCCTAAGCAGCATCTTAGAATGTTCTTTGTCAGAGGAAACTTTGGCTCTTGTTGATCAAGCTCTGCATCGTTACACCATGGGAAAATTGTGAACCAGAGAAGCTTAGTCACTTATTTTAGGCAACCCAGCTTGTTAGCGGTAGGTCTGGGAATAGAACCCATGTTTCTTTCCACTATGCCATGCTACCTGGAGACATGCCTGTAACATAAATTACAAAAATGTCAGGAGAAACTCTTGAAATGGTAAACTGGGCTTTCAGGAGTAGGATTTCAAATAATGTCTTTGGAAAGCTGTTTCCAATCATTTCACATGAACTCTGGTACCTGATACAATATACTTTAGATCCATGTCATGATTGCTATGGATGTGAAATGGACAGGTGGCTTGGCTTTTCAAATTTTCAGTTAACAGGAAGAAGAAATATCTTCTCAAGGGCAGGGCCTTATCTTATTCATTATTAATATCCCATTGCTTAATATGGTACCCTGTATTAAGTAGCTACTCAGGTTTCATGGATTCCTGGGGTATGCAGAAACTTTTGCTGGTGCCCTCCAAAGGGGTTCCAAACTATTTTATCCATTATATTTTCACTTTACTTGTTGATCAGAGGACATAAGAGTAAAGGGAACATCAGAGAAAAGATAGCCTTGTTGCTTTTTTATCTAAAGAAGCATCTTACTCTTCATTCATCTGTTTTGAGCTTGAGTTTACTCATTTGTAGAACAAGGAAGTCAAACTAGATCACTGTTTCCTTTATGTGCTAATATTACATGATCCAAAAAAGAGTGGAGTTTTCAGCAATAAAAATTTCGATTGAGACATTGTGTGTTTGAGTTTGGCTTGCTCTATAGACATAATATATGGAAAGATGGTTTTATAGTTCTGGAAATCAGATGAATATGGTTTAAATGACTCTAATTGTATATGGGCTGATATTTCTTCTTGGCCGATAAGATAACAGTTTCCACAACCCCCATAAAAATAAAAAGTTTTCTTAGTGGTTTATAGAGAAAAAAACAATAAAACTAACATCCAGTGAAATTAAAATGAAATTTATATACGTTATTTGTTTAGTTTGAAAGGCATGTTGCACATATGTATTTGGAGAGTCCACAACTTATTCCTCTGTCTGTCATAAACCATCATACCGTGACAACAAAGACACCATATTGCTTATTTTGTTAAAGCTGAAGATACCGTAACTCACATTCAAGGCTGGCTCAGGAATTGAGCTCTGGCTCCAGGAACTGATTTATAACTTGAGGTGAAACCGTGAAACCACATGGACTGCTGCCTGAGAATAAGTATGACCAATTGCACCTGTATTCCTGAAAGCAAATGCTACTAAAATGTCAACTCAGCATACTTTTACTCTCAATAGTATTGAAAAGGGATTAATCATACACTGCTCCATAGAAATAATTTACTTACGGGGAATTGACAATACTTTTATATATTTCTCCAAAGTTCAAGTAATAGGGAGGCTTGGAATCAGAGATTCTTGAAAGTGGAAGGAGATCATCTAATTCAACCTCCTTATTTTATTGATAAGAAAATTGAGACACAGGGAGGGTAAGGAACTCACTTATGGGCACACACCTACTTCAAAACATTCAGGCATAAAAGCCTATGTCTCCTTAATTCCCGCATCACTACTCTTTTCTGTACTTCCCTGAAATCTCTAGTGTAACTATTACTTAAATGCTAAGATTTGCCTGTCATTTATTGTTTTCTATGTAATGAACATTTTACATGCTTTGAGTCATTTAATCCTCAAAATAACTCATTTTACCATTGAGGAATCTGAACTTAGAGTAATTCGTAACGTGTTAGGGTCACATACCTACTAAGAGGTGAGGACAGGCCGGAAATAAAGGTAAGTTAACTTGGAGCCCAAGCTAAGGTATATAGGGCACTCAGCTAAATTTGAATTTCAGATGAGAAACATATGATTTTTGTTTTAAAGTACAAGTATGTGTCAAATTTGGCATGGGGCAATTCAAATTTAAATGAGCATCCTGTATTTTTATTTGCTGAAGATGGCAACTTTAGCCCAAGCTATCCCAAGGTTGTCTATTCCATGGTGTCTCATCTCCTTGGCTTTAAGAAGAAGTATGTGGTCAGGAATGGTGGCTCATGCCTATAATCTTATAGGGAAATTTGGGAGGTTGAGACAGGAGGATTGCTTGAGGCCAGGGGTTCGAGACCAGCCTGGGCAACAGCGTAAGACCTTGTCTCTACAAAAAAAATTTTTAAAAAAAGTGTTAGCTGAGTGTGGTGGTGCATGCTTATAGTTCCAGCTACTTGGAAGGCAGAGGTGGGAGGATCTCTTGGGCCTGGGAGGTCAAGGCTGCAGTAAGTTGTGATCGCACCACTGTACTTTGGCCTGGGCAACAGAGTGACACCATGTCTCAAAAAAATATACTAGGATTATTTTTCTGCCGACATTTTTCTGACCCCATCACATCTTAAAATTAAAAGCACCCTTTAATGAGAATTTGCTTAATGGGTGTAGTGTGCATTTTTTGGTGATGGTTACACTAAAAACTAGACTTCACCACTACACAATATTTATGTAACAACTGTATTTGTACCCTTAGAATTTATAGAAAAAAAGAAAAAGAAAAAGCATCCCTTATTACTAGTTTAGATTTTGATTTCTTACAGTTCAAATTTGATCTAAATCTACTGGGAAGTTAGTGCTGAGAAGAGATCTGATTGGGAGTAAAATGGGGTAGAATGTTTCTGGGTATAGGATTTCACAGGTGCTAGTCACAGTACTGAAGACAACTGTGCAAGCAGTGTTCTAATTGGGTGGTTTCTTTCCTTGGATATGATTTCTGTTGATGTAAGTTTTCCACTGGCTTTACCATTTCCCATGTTCCTCTAGATAACACTAATGGTAAATGAGGCCCATGAATTATGTTATTCAGTGTTATTGGAGGACATGGAGCTGGGAGAATCACTGTAGCTTAGGCAAGGTCATTGAAGACTGTTCCTATATCATGTCCTGAGGAGTGCGTTTTCCTAAGCAGGGGGAGAACAATTTTCTCTAGGTTTCTTTTCGTTTCAAGTTCATCTGCACTGACATCTGCGTTGAGTCAGAAGCCAGTGCAAACATATCCTAGGAATGTAAGGAGGTTTCACTATTAGGAAACCTCTTGATGTTATTCACTGTGTTTTCTCCCATGAGATCATCCCTATGGACATAAAACAAGCATTTGATAAAATCTAACTCCCATTCCCATTAAACACTCAGTAATCTAAGAGTAGAAGGCAGGTTTCTTAACTTGGAAGAAGGACTATATAAGAAAACTATAATCAGTTAGACACTTAATAATGAAATATTAGAAACATTCTATTAAAGTCAAGAATAAGGCAAGGATTCAACATTTTTCTAACTAACGTGATGAGCAGAAAAAGAAAGTAATAAGAAAGAGAGAAAACTATAATTACTTATATATGAGCTAAATGTGTCACTAAAAAACCCCCCAGACTATCAATTGGAAATTATTAGGAATAATAGGGGGAGTTCAAGAATGTGTCCAGACATGAGAATAATACATATAAACTGATGATATTCTTATAGTTTAACAGTAATTAAATTTGCAGAGGAAAAACCCACTCAGAATGGCAAAAACCTCCTCAAAAATATCTAAAAATAATATTAAAATGTAACTGGAGAAGGAATATATAAGACATGTGAAAAAAATGACAAAACTTTCTACAGGGACAAAAAAGATCAGATGCAAATAAGAGACATACATTTTTAGATGAGAACACCACATAGATTTTTTTCTGCACAAAGTAACCTTTAAAATCTCAACAAAAATCTCCAGAATATTCTTTCCATGATACAATGAACTGACATAATAAAGAACTCTTACAAACCGACAGCTCAGGAGAGATGTAAATTAGAAGCAGCAATGGAGTACCTATCAAATATCTATCAGATGGTGACAGTTTGGGGGAAATAGGAATCTCATATATAGTTTATAGAACTGTAAACTGGTACATACTCTTTTTGGAGTTCAACTTGACCAGGCCTATTAAGATTTAAAATCCATTTAACAAACTGGTCCTACAGAACAACTCATACACTGACACCCACATATGTGGACAAAAGTAAAGAACGACATTCATTTTAAATAGCTTGTAGAAGACTATTTGTACGAGTAAAATATTAGAAACAGCCAAAAATGGTTAAACTGTAGTACATACGTCCTTTGGATTACAATGTAGAGATGAAAAGAAAGTGGTTGTGTATGTTTTAAAGTAGAAAAATCTGTAAGACATACTATTAAACGGAAAAGGCAAGTTCCAGTATGATCCAATTTATGTTGAAAATGCCTAGGAATACGCCAAAAGGACTGAAGGATATGCCTCAAACTATTAACAGTAGTTACTTCTGAGGAGCATGGGAAAGAGGGTTGAAGGAAAATATTTTCTTTTTATTTTATATACATCATTAGAAATTTTCATGAGCATTCATATATGTTTTATCTTTTGTTTTTAGAACTTCAAAACAATATTTTACAAGAATTTTAAAAAGGAAGTCTAGGCGGTCTAAAGTCTCATTATTGAGTAGTTGATGTGGGAGAGGAAAAAGAATGATACAGTTGTATATATAATAGCATTTGAAAAATGTGCATGTAAGTGTACAGTGTATGAAAATGTAATATAAATGGAAGTAAATAGAAAAAATTTGGAGGAATACGTTCTAACTGTTAATGGTGATTATTCATAGAGTGTAGGAACTGAAGGTGATGGGTCCTGGGTTTTTCTTCTTATATAATTCTATATTGTTTGATTTTTTTGTCATAAAAATGTTAAAAGGAGTAGAACTCCGAATGAAGTTGTGTTTTCTTTTAACATTCATGGTGTCAAGGGTTGGAGTGAGGGCGGAGTAGGGGAACAGAGTTGACATGGGTCTAGTTTCTTTCAAAATACCTTTTACGTCTTTGAACAATGAGGGAAGTATGAAGAGTGAACCTATTTTTAAGCAATGGCTAGCAATTTGATACCAAATTTTCTTCTTTTGTGATGACCCCTTGTCAGAGCCTGGTAAACAGGGGCTTCATGGATTCTTCTAGAAGCAGAGAAAGTTTCCCACAAACTCTTGGTGAACCTTGTAAAATACTGGCTGTTCTATAGGTTGAGGAAGATGTGACTTCCATTTGTCTTTCATATTCTAAATATTTTCTGTGATTTAAAGCATCCATTGCTTCCTTTTGCTGTCAAGGAAATGAAGGAAACACATTTCAGTAGCACTTTCCTGAATGCACTTATCTCTAGCTACTGCTATAAATATGTAGTAATCAGATTCTAGCAGTATCCAATAAATCAAGACTGTTGGCCAGAACTTCACTTGTGTCCTATGAAGAAATAGTCTTCTCCCCAAGTTATATTGTGAATTCTACAGTAACTTCCTTCCCCAGGGATAGAAAATAACCAAAGGTAAATGTGGGTTTAAATAATGCTAATTTCATCGTTTGATTTACAACAGGCTTTGGAACATCTGTGTGAACTGGTGACTGGAGGGTGCAATTAGGTTTGAGAGTCACTTACTTAGCACCAGTTATGAGCCAGGCACTGTTTTTGGTGCAAAGATTCAAAGAAAAACAAATCCTGGTTGCTGTTCTCAGGAGCTCAAAGTCTTGAGAGAAAGTAGTCATATTTGAGTCAAAGTTAGAGGCATGGCAATGAATAGGCTTAAAAGGAAAACCTCCCCCTCACCCCAGTGAAGAGTACAGGAATCTGATTTTAAATTTTTGAGTATTTCATGGCTTTCCCCAATTAAGATGCAAGAATGGCATTTTCACTGTTGGTGTTTTGTTTATTCTGAGGGATTTTATTGATTTGAGCTCTAGGCACCATCGGAGGTCTTTGAATACTGACGGAGTAATGAGTTTGTTATAGACGTTCTGGAACACCGGCCATAGTAACTCTCTATCACCATCCCTAGGATTTTCCTAGACAATCCCTTGCCATGGTCTGAATGTTTGTGTCCCCCTTAAATTCATGTGTTGAAATTCTAACCTCCCAGGTCACAGAACCCTCACAAATGGGATTAGTGCCGTTATAAAAGAGACCCCCGAGAGCTTGTTCATCGCTTCTCCTTCCTCCATGTGAGGAGAGAGCAAAAAGACAGTTGTCTGTGAGCCAGGAAGCTGGCCCTTACCAGACATTGAATATGCTGGAATCTTAATCTTGGACTTCCCAGCCTCCAGAACTGTAAGAAATAAATTTCTGTTGTTTATAAGCCATCCAGTTTATGATATTTTGTTATAGCAGCTGAACAGTCTAAGACTTTCCTCTTAGGGTGAATACAAGAAGTCAGTTAAAAGACAAAGTTCCCAGGTATTGTGGGATTAAGAGTGCGTCTACATATCCTTAGTATATGAGCTAAGCACACTTTAGGCAACTGGTCTCAAACTTTAGCATGCATCAGAATCACCTGGAGAGTTGCTAAAGCACAGGTTGCTGGGCCCCATCCTCAGAGTTTCTAATTCAGTAGGTCTAGGATTAGGTGAAGAGTGTGCATTTTTTTTTTTTTTCATTTTGCTTTAGGTTCTGGGGTACATGTGCAGGTCATGCAGGGTTTTTGCATAGGTGCATATATAACCAGGTGGTTTGCTGCCTTTATTCCCCCTTCATCTATATCTGGCATTTCTCCCCATGTTATCCTTCCCCACCCTCCCCTCCCCATTGTCCTTTCACTAGCCCCCCACCACTGCCCCCAATGTGTGATGCTCCTCTCCCTGAGTCTGTGTGTTCTCATTGTTCAACACCTGCCTATGAGTTATTATCTTGCACCAGTTAGAATGGCAATTATTAAAAAATCTGGAGACAACAAATGCTGGAGAGGATATGGAGAAATAGGAACACTCTTGTACTGTTGGTGGGAGTGTAAATTAGTTCAACCATTGTGGAAGACAGTGTGGCATTTCTTCAAGGACCTAGAAACAGAAATTCCATTTGACCCAGCAATCCCATTACTGGGTATATATCCAAAGGATTATAAAGCGTTCTATTATAAAGACACATCCACACGTATGTTCATTGCAGTCCTGTGTACAATAGCAAAAACCTGGAACCAACCCAAATGCCCATCAATGATAGACTGGAAAAAGAAAATGTGGCACATAGACACCATGGAATACTATGCAGCCATAAAAAATGATGAGTTCATGTCCTTTACAGGGACATGGATGAATCTGGAAGCCATCATTCTCAGCAAACTGACACAAGAACAGAAAACCAAACACCGCTTGTTCTCACTCATAGGCGAGTGTGCATTTTTAACAAATTCTTTGGAGGTATACTGATGTTGCTGGTCTGGGGATAGCACATTAAGAACCACAGCCTTAAAGTAAATGGTCTCAAAGAGAAAGCTGATAGTCTGAGAGAAGCTGATAGCCTGATGCTAATCAGTCAGTTTTAGATTATGTGCTGTGTGTTTGGTGAATTTGCAAATGAAAGGCACACTCCTAGGCAAGTTGCTTGTTATCTCTAGGAGTTAGCTACCCCTGAGAGGACAGTCCCTGCCCAGGCAGGCAGGCACCAGATGCCAGAACATCAAGAATACAGAAAATAAAATTAATACAAAGAAGAAATGTCAAATGCTCTTTGAGATAAGGCTGGTGGTTAGTGTCCCTCACTGGCTGCGTGACTCATACCTGTTCACTAATGTCTCAGGATCCAGTTATTTTGCTTTCCATTGTTAGAGTCCTGTATACCCTGGAGCACTGGGAAAATTCAAATTTACCAGAAACTGATTATGTTAATTTACTAGGGTCCATGATGAAAGAGAGAGTGTGTGTGTCTTTCCATCCTTCTAGTCTAGGATTGCCCAGTGAAATACAGCACCTTCTAGTCTAGAATTACCCAGTAAAACACAGAGCACTCAATTAACTTTGAATTCAGATACACAACAAAAAATTTTAGTGTAAGTTTGTTCCAAATACTAAAACAAATTCCTTCTTTATCAGAAATTCAAGTTTAATTAGGCATCTTGTATATTTATTTGCTATATCTGGCAACTTGACTCTATTCTGTCACTTACTCAGAGCTTGAAATATTTGTTGAATTAATAAACAAGTCCATAAATATCATTTTTGATTGAATAATTTTGTTTTAATTCTATTCTCATTGGAAAATTGATCAGTAGTGATGCCAGTTTGTATGTGTGCTCTTCTAGGCCTGTTCACTTGCAAAGTTCCTTGTTTTTTCAGCCTTCTCTCATGTTTGGGGAGACACCCTGTGCTGTGCCCCACCCCCAGATGTAGCACCAATTCTGAGCTTAGTTAGGATTGGAGGGTTAAAGGAGCTGCCAGGACTACACAGAGGTCTTGGTACTAAGTCAAACTTGCAGCCCAGGTTTGGTCATTAAGAAGATCTCTGGATAACCTTCTGAGCACCCCAGATCCTCTAAAGCCAGGACTGAAACTCTGCCTGAGTTACCAACAACTGCCGTATTTCCAAATCCAACTGACCATTTCTCCATTTTCATCTTATTAACTTGTTTTGTTTTATTTTTATTTTTTAGAGACAAGTTCTCCCCCTCTCGCTCCGATTGAATTGCAGTGGTGTGATCACAGCTCACTGCAGCCTTGACCACTTAGGCTCAAGCAATCCTCAGACTTCAGCCTCCCAAGTAGCTGGGACTATAAGCATGCACCACTCCCAGCTAATTAAAAAAAAATTTGAACCTGGGAAACATGATGAAACGCTGTCTGTACAAAAAATACAAAAATTAGCTGGGCGTGGTGATGCATGCCTGTGGTCCCAGCAACTTGGGAGGCTGAGGCATGAGGATGGCTTGAACCTGGGGAGGCTGAGGCTGCAGTGAGCCATGACCATGTCACTGCACTCCAGCCTGGGAGAAAGAATGAGACCCTGTCTCAATTGTTTTTTCTTTTTTATAGAGATGGGTTCTTCCTGTGTTCTTCAGGCTAGTCTGGAATTCCTAGCCTCAAGCAATCCTCCTGCCTTGGCCTCCCAAGGTATTGGGATTATAGGTGTGAGCCATCATACCTGGCCTCTTATTTAACTTCTGAGGATAATTTGACACAGTGCGGCCTTCTCTTTCTTGACACACTCTCTTGTTTCTGTGACCTCCTCAATGCATGCTCATTATTCCCCTTATGAGGTTGTTCTTTGTAGTTCTCCTGTGCTGGAGTCTCCTCATTTACTAAACCTTTATGTTGTCTGCATGTTAGAATCACCAAGTATATTAAAAAAGCCCTACGAACAGCCCAGACCTCTCATCTGAGGTCCAGATCCACAGATGTGTCTACTTGGTATCTCTACTTGAACATTGTACAGATACCTCAGACCTACTGCCAGAACCTACCTGCTTTCCCGCCTGTTTACATAGATCTTTGCAGACGGAGGACAGTGGTTCCTCCTCTATGTTTAACCCACTGACTTGTCTTTACTATACTCCACTCACCATGCTAACTTTCTGAACTAGGTCTCCTCCCATTACACGAATGTTTGTCCTGTAAACTTTTTTTTCTTTTTTGTCCTGGAATGCTGCCATATATTTTTGTCCTGGGATGCATCACCTCCTCATGTCTAACTAATTCATAGGAACTAATATATAATTCCTTTATTTTCCTGATGCATTTGAAATTCATCTTCAAATAGCCATGGTTGTAGGTAATTACCATCTTTGTTTTCTAGCTGGGCAACTGATCGTGATAGAGTAGAACCTGAAGTCTCTAATTTTGGGGATGCTTAACTGTATTTCTCTTAAGACTTTAAATTATAAATTGACAATTTATAATTGTATACATTTATGGGATAGAAAGTGATACACACACACACACACACACACACACACACAATGTGAACTAATTAAATCAAGCTAGTTAATATATCCATCACCTCAAATACTTAACAATTTTTTATGGTGAGAACATTTGAAATTTACTCTCTTAGTAATTTTAAAATGTACAATACTCTATTATTAACTATATTCACCATGCTGCATAATAGAACTAAAAAAAATTCCTCCTCATGTCTAACTGAGATTTTGTGCTCTTTGGCCATCATCTACCATCATCATCCCCTCATGCCCTACCATTTGTAACCACATTCTACTCTCTTCTATGAGTTCAATTGTTTTAGATTCCACATATAAGTGAGAACATGCAGTATTTGTCTTTCTCTGCCCACTTATTTCACTTAGCATACTGCTGTCCGTTTCAATCCATGTTATTGCAAATGACATTTCCTTTTTAAGGTTAAATACTATTCTATTGTGTAAATATACTGCATTTTATCAATTCATCTGTTGATGGACACTTAAGTTATTATTCCATAACTTATCTATTGTGAATAGCGCTGCAATGAAGACCTGAGTGCACACATCTCCTTTACAAACTAATTTCAAATCTTTTGGGTAAATACCCAAAAGTGGGATTGCCACATCATGTGGTAATCCTACTTTTAGTTTTTTGAGGAAACTCCATACAGTTTTCCATAATGGCTATACAGTAGTCCCTTGCCTTGTCTGAGGGAGATACAAGACACTCAAGAGATGCCTGAAATCACAGATAGTACTGAACCCTATATGGGTTCCCTAGTATTTTTCCCTCCCTAAAAATAGTATGTTTTTTCCTATACATACATACCTATGATAAAGTTTAATTTACAAGTTAGGCAAAGTAAGAAATTAACAACAACTAATGATAAAATATAACAGTTACAACAATGTACTATAATAAAAGTTATATGAGTGCAGTCTTTCTCAAAATACCTTATTGTACTGTACAGCAGATAAGTGAAACTATGGAGAGTGCAACTGTAGGTAAGGGAGGATTACTGTACTAATTTACATTCCTTCTAATGGTGTACAGTGTTTTCTACATGTTTGCTGACACTTGTTATCTTTTGTCTTTCTTTAATAATAGCCATTCTAACAAGTGTGAGATGATATTTCATTATAGTTTTAATTTGCATTTCTCTAATGAATGATGATGTTAAAAATATATGGCTGTTGACCATTTGTATGCCTCCTTTTGAAAAATGTCTATTCAGTTCTCTTGCCCATTTTTAAATTGCATTTTTTGTTTTCTTGCTATCGAGTTGTTCAAGTTCCTTATATATTTTGGATAGTAACCCCTTATAAAAAGAGTTTGTAAAAAGAGTTTGAATATATGGTTTGCAAATATTTTCTCCCAATCGTTAGTTGCCTCTGCACATTGTTAATTGTTTCCATTGCTATGCAGAAACTTTTTAGCTGGATGCAAACCTATTTGCCTATTTTTGTTTTTGTTATCTGTGCTTTTGAGGTCAAACCCAAAAAATCATTTCCCAGAGCTGTGTTGTATAGTTTCCCCATACTTCTACAGTTTCTGTTCTTGTTAAGTCTTTAGTTCATTTTGAGTTGATTTTTGTATATGGTGTGGGATAAAGGATCATTTTCATTCTTCTGCATGTGAATATTCAGTTTTCCCGACACCACATGTTGAAGAGACTATCCTTTTTCTTTTGTGTATTCTTGGCAGCTTTGTTGAAAATCAATTGGCTATATATGTGTTGTTGATTTCCAGGTTCCCTGTTCTGTTCCACTAGATGATGTGTCTTTTTTCCCCAGTATCATGCTGGTTTAGTTACTACAGCTTTGTAGCATAGTTTGAAATCAAGTAGTGTGATAGTCCAGCTTTATTATTTTTGCTCATGTCTTAGTTATTCAGGTATTTTTGTGGTTCCATATGAGTTTTAAAATTCTTTTTCTATTTCTATGAAAAATAATGTTAGAATTTTGATAGAAACTGCATTGAATCTGTAGACCTTTTTCAGTAGTATGAATATTGTTAACAATATTAATTATTGTAATCTATGAATACAGGATTTCTTTCATTTTATTTGTGTTTTCTGCAATTATTTCATCAACATTTTATAGTTTTCAGTGTATAGAATTTTCATACACTTGGTTAAGTTTACTCCTAAGTATTTTAGTTTTCTTTCTTTTTTTTAATTGCATTTTAGGTTTTGGGGCACATGTGAAGAATATGCAAAACTGTTACATAGGTACACACATGGCAGTGTGATTTGCTGCCTTCCTCCCTATCACCTGTATCTAGCATTTCTCCCCATGCTATCTCTCCCCAACTCCCCACCCCCTGCTGTCCTTCCCCTGTGTCCCCCCGACAGACCCAAGTGTGTGATGCTCCCCTCCCTGTGTCCATGTGTTCTCATCGTTCAACACCCGCCTATGAGTGAGAACATGCGGTGTTTGATTTTCTGTTCTTGTGTCAGTTTACTGAGAATGATGGTTTCCAGGTTCATTCATGTCCCTACAAAGGACACGAACTCACCGTTTTTGATGGCTGCATAATATTCCATGGTGTCTATGTGCCACATTTTCCCTGTCCAGTCTATCATCGATGGACATTTGGGTTGGTTCTAGGTCTTTGCTATTGTAAACTGTGCTGAAATGAACATTCGTGTTCATGTGTCCTTATAGTAGAACGATTTATAATCCTTTGGATATACACCCAGTAATGGGATTGCTGGGTCAAATGGAATTTCTATTTCTAGGTCCTTGAGGAATCGCCACACTGTCTTCCACAATGGTTGAACTAATTTACACTCCCACCAACAGTGTAAAAGTGTTCCTATTTCTCCACATCCACTCCAGCATCTGTTGTCTCCAGATACTTTAATGATCGCCATTCTAACTGGCGTGAGATGGTATCTCAATGTAGTTTTGATTTGCATTTCTTTAATGACCAGTGATAATGAGCTTTTTTTCATATGTTTGTTGGCCTCATGTGTGTCTTCTTTTGTAAAGTGTCTGTTCATATTCTTCGCCCACTTTTGAATGGGCTTGTTTGTTTTTTTCTTGTAAATCTGTTTCAGTTCTTTGTAGATTCTGGATATCAGCCCTTTGTCAGATGGGTAAACTGCAAAAATTTTTTCCGATTCTGTTGGTTGCCAATTCACTCTAATGACTGTTTCTTTTGCTGTGCAGAAGCTGTGGAGTTTGATTAGGTCCCATTTGTCTATTTTGGCTTTTGTTGCCAGTGCTTTTGATGTTTTGGTCATGAAGTCCTTGCCTACACCTATGTCCTGAATGGTTTTGCCTAGGTTTTCTTCTAGGGTTTCTATGGTGTTAGGTCTTACGTTTAAGTTTTTAATCCATCTGGAGTTAATTTTAGTGTAAGGTGTCAGGAAGGGGTCCAGTTTCTGCTTTCTGCACATGGCTAGCCAGTTTTCCCAACACCATTTATTAAACAGGAAATCCCTTCCCCATTGCTTATTTTTGTCAGGTTTGTCAAAGATCGGATGGTTGTAGATGTGTTGTGCTGCCTCCGAGGCCTCTGTTCTGTTCCATTGGTCTATATCTCTGTTTTGGTTCCAGTACCATGCTGTTTTGATTACTGTAGCCTTGTAGTATAGTTTGAAGTCCAGGAGTGTGATGCCTCCTGCTTTGTTCTTTTTGCTTAGAATTGGCTTGGCTATGTGGGCTCTCTTTTGATTTCATATGAAGTTTAAGGTAGTTTTTTCCAGTTCTGTGAAGAAGGTCATTGTTAGCTTGATGGGGATAGTGTTGAATCTGTAAATTACTTTGGGCAGTATGGCCATTTTCAAGAAATTGATTCTTCATAACCGTGAACATGGAATGTTTCTCCATCTGTTTGTGTCCTCTCTTATTTCGTTGAGCAGTGGTTTGTAGTTCTCCTTGAAGAGGTCCTTTACGTTCCTTGTCAGTTGTATTCCTAGGTATTTTATTCTCTTTGTAGCAATTGTGAATGGCAGTTGGTTCTTGATTTGGCTCTCTTGAAGTCTGTTATTGGTGTATAGGAATGCTTGTGATTTTTGCACATTGATTTTGTATCCTGAGACTTTGCTGAAGTCGCTTATCAGTTTCAGGAGATTTTGGGCTGAGATGATGGGGTCTTCTAAATATACAATCATGTTGTCTGCAAATAGAGACAATTTGACTTCCTCCTTTCCTATTTGAATACCCTTTGTTTCTTTTTCTTGCCTGATTGCTCTGGCTAGAACTTCAATACTATATTGAATAGGAGTGGTGAGAGAGGGCATCCTTGTCTAGTGCCAGATTTCAAAGGGAATGCTTCCAGTTTTTGCCCATTCAGTATGATATTGGCTGTTGGTTTGTCATAAATAGCTTTTATTATTTTGAGATATGTTCCATCAATACCTAGTTTATTGAGGGTTTTTAGCATAAAATGCTGTTGAATTTTGTCAAAGGCCTTCTCTGCATCTGTTGAGATAATCATGTGGTTTTTGTGTTTGGTTCTGTTTATGTGGTGAATTATGTTTATAGACTTGTGTATGTTGAACCAGCCTTGCATCCCCAGGATGAATCCTACTTGATAATGGTGGATAAGCTTTTTGATGTGCTGTTGCAATCGGTTTGCCAGTATTTTATTGAAGATTTTTGCATCTATGTTCATCATGAATATTGGCCTGAAGTTTTCTTTTCTTGCTGAGTCTCTGCCGGGTTTTGGTATCAGGATGATGTTGGTCTCATAAAATGATTTGGGAAGGATTCCCTCTTTTTGGATTGTTTGTAATAGTTTCAGAAGGAATGGTACCAGCTCCTCTTTGTATGTCTGGTAGATTTCGGCTGTGAACCCATCTGGACCTGGGCTTTTTTTGGGTGGTAGGCTCTTAATTGCTGCTTCAACTTCAGACTTTGTTATTGGTCTATTCAGGGTTTTGACTTCTTCCTGGTTTAGGCTTGGGAGGATGCAAGTGTCCAGGAATTTATCTATCTCTTCTGGGTTTACTAGTTGATGTGCATAGAGTTGTTTGTAATAATCTCTGATGATGGTTTGTATTTCTGTGGAATCTGTGGTGATATCTCCTTCATCATTTTTTATTGCATCTATTTGATTATTCTCTCTTTTCTTTTTTATTAATCTGGCTAGTGGTCTATTTTGTTGATCTTTTCGAAAAACCAGCTCCTGGATTTATTGATTTTTTGAAGGGTTTTTTGGTGTCTCTATCTCCTTCACTCCTTCAGTTCTGCTTTGATCTTAGTTATTTCTTGTCTTCTGCTAGGTTTTGAGTTTTTTTGATCTTGCTCCTCTAGCTCTTTCAATTTTCATGATAGGGTGTTGATTTTAGATCTCTCCTTGCTTCTCCTGTGGGCATTTATTGCTATATATTTTCCCCTAGAGACTACTTTAAATGTGTCCCAGAGATTCTGGTATGTTTTGTCTTTGTTCTCATTGATTTCGAAGAACATCTTTATTTCTGCCTTCATTTCATTGCTTATCCAGTCAACATTCAAGAGCCAGTTGTTCAGTTTCCATGAAGCTTTGCGGTTCTGAGTTAGTTTCTGAATTCTGAGTTCTAACTTGATTGCACTGTGGTCTGAGAGACTGTTTGTTATGATTTCTGTTCTTTTGCATTTGCTGAGGAGTGATTTACTTCCAATTATGTGGTCAATTTTAGAGTAGGTGTGATGTGGTGCTGAGAAGAATGTATATTCTGTGGATTTGGAGTGGAGAGTTCTGTAAATGTGTAATTAGGTTTGCTTGGTCCAGATCTGAGTTCAAATCCTGGATATCTTTGTTAATTTTCTGTCTCGTTGATCTGTCTAATATTGACAGTGGGGTGTTAAAGTCTCCCACTATTATTGTATGGGAGTCTAAGTCTCTTTGTAAGTCATTAAGAACTTGCCTTATGTATCTGAGTGCTCTGGTATTGGGTGTGTATATATTTAGGATCGTTAGCTCTTCTTATTGCTTTGATACTTTTACCACTATGTAATGTCCTTCTTTGTCTCTTTTGATCTTTGTTGGTTTAAAGTCTATTTTATCAGAGACGAGAATTGCAACTCCTGCTTTTGTTTGCTCTCCATTTGCTTGGTACATCTTACTCCTCCCCCATTTTTTTTTTTTGAGCCTATGTGTATCCTTGCATATGAGATGGGTTTCCTGGATATAGCACACAGATGGGTTTTCGCTTTTTATCCAATCTGCCAGTCTGTGTCTTTTGATTGGGGCATTTAGCCCATTTACATTTAGGGTTAAAATTGTTATGTGTGAATTTGATCCTGCCATTTTGATGCTAGCTGGCTGTTTTGCCCGTTAGTTGATGCAGTTTTTTCATTGTGTTGATGCTCTTTACCATTTGGTATGTTTTTAGAGTGGCTGGTACTGGTTTTCCTTTGTATGTTTAGTGCCTCTTTCAGGAGCTTTTGTAAAGCAGGCCTGGTGGTGATGAAATCTCTGAGTACTTGCTTGTTCTCAAAGGATTTTATTTTTCCTTCACTTATGAAGCTTAGTTTGGCTGGATATGAAATTCTGGGTTGCAAGTTCTTTTCTTTAAGGATGTTGAATATTGGCCCCCACTCTCTTCTGGCTTGTATGGTTTCTACTGAGAGATCTGCTGTGAGTCTGATGGGCTTCCCTTTGTGGGTAACCCGACCTTTCTCTCTGGCTGCCCTTAGCATTTTCTCCTTCATTTCAACCCCAGTGAATCTGATGATTATGTGCCTTGGGGTTATTCTTCTTGAGGAATATCTTTGTGGTGTTCTCTGTATTTCCTGGACTTGAATATTGGCCTGCCTTGCTAGGTTGGGGAAGTGTTCCTGGATAATATCCTGAAGAGTATTTTCCAGCTTGGATTCATTCTCTCCGTCACATTCAGGTACACCTATCAAATGTAGATTAAGTCTTTTCACATAGTCCCATATTTCTTGGAGACTTTGTTCATTCCTTTTTACCCTTTTTTCTCTAATCTTGCCTTCTCGTTTTATTTCATTGAGTTGATCTTTGACCTCTGATATCCCTTCTTCTGCTTGGTCAATTCAGCTGTTGTAACTTGTGTATGCTTCACGAAGTTCTTGTGTTGTGTTTTTCAGCTCCATCGATTCACTTATATTCATCTCTAAATTGTTTATTCTTGTTAGCATTTCATCAAATCTTTTTTCAAGGTTCTTAGTTTCTTTGCATTGGGTTAGAACATGTTCTTTAGCTCACAGAAGTTTCTTAATACCCACCTTCTGAAGCCTGATTCTGTCAATTCATCACACTCATTCTCCATCCAGCCTTGCTCCCTTGCTGGTGAGGAGTTGTAATCCCTTGTAGGAGGAGAGGTGTTCTGGTTTCGGGTGTTTTCATCCTTTTTGCGCTAGTTTCTTCCCATCCTTGTGGATTTATCCACCTGTCATCTTTGTAGTTGTTGACTTTCAGATTAGGTCTCTGAGTGGACGTCCAGTTTGTTGATGATGAAATTATTTCTTTCTGTTTCTTAGTTTTCCTTCTAACAGTCTGGCCCCTCTGATGTAGGACTGCTAAGGTCCACTCCAGGCCCTGCTTGCCTGGGGATCACCTGCAACAGCAGCAGAACAGTAAGAGTTGCTGCCAGTTTCTTCTTCTGCTGTCTTTGTCCCAGAAGGATACCCGCCAGATGTCAGTCTGAGCTCTCCTTTATGAGGTGACTCTTTGGATATACGGGGGTCGGGGAGCTGCTTGAGGAGATAGTCTGTCCTTTATAGAAGCTCAAGTGCTGAGCTGTGAGCTCCGTTGTTCATTCAGAACTGCTGGGCAGGTATGTTTAAGTCTGTTGCAGCAGAACTCATAAACCCCTTTTTTTTTATTTTTTATTTTCCCAGGTGCTCTGTCCTGGGGAGTCAGGGCTTTATTTATGAGTTTCTGTTGTGCTGCTGCCTTTTTTCAGGGCTGCCCTGCCCAGCGAGAAGCCAGCCTAGTCACTGTCTGCCTGCAGAGGCTTTGCTGAGCTGCTATGGGCTCTGCCCAGCTGCCGTGTGAACTTCCCTGCAGTCCCGTTTATACGGGTGTAGTTAGAACTGCCTCGGCAATGGCAAACTACCTCTGTAGTGGTGGACTGCCTCGGTAATGGCAGATGCCTCTCCCCCACAGAGCTGGACCATCTCAGGTTCAGCCGTACTTGCTGTGAAACTCTCAATCCAGAGCATTTCCGATTGCCGTTTTTTTGTGGGGGTAAGCAGCCGAGCCTGATCACCTGGCTCCCTACCTCAGAGCCTTTTTTTTTTTTTTTTTTAAGTTGAACAGTCAACTGTCTCCCAGGTGTTCCAGTTGCCTTTTGAAAAGGCCCTGGGATCTGTGTGATTTCCCGTGTGGCAACTCACTGTGCCGGCTGAAACAGCGGCGCTGAGATTCGTGGCACTTTTTTGCCCTGGAATCTCCTGGCCTGGCTCCCTGTTTCAGTCCCCTTTTTAGTCAGATGAATGGGGGACTCTGCCTTCCCGGGGCTCCAATCGCCAGCTAAAATGGTGCCTGGACCTGTGTATTTTGTATGGAGAACCACCACACTGGGGCACCAGCAAAACAGCCATACTGGCCAAACCAGCCGCGCTGGCAACCCGTGGGGCTCCTCTGCCTGGGAATCTCCTGGTCTGTGGGCAATAAAAATCCGTCTGGAAATGCAGCATCTACTCACCCTCTGCTCTTTCACTGGGAGCTGCAATCCTGAGCTGCTCCTAATCGGCCATCTTGGATCCCTCCTATTTTGTTTTTTTTGTAGCTATTGTAAATGGGATTGTCCACTTAATTTCACTTTTATAAATTTTGTTGTTATTGTATAGGAACACTACCGATTTTTTGCATGTTGATTTTGTATCCTGCAACTTTACTGTATTCATTTATTAGTTCTAATAGGTTTTGGTGGCATCTGTAGGGTTTTCTATATGTAAGATCATGTCATAAGCACACAGTGCTAATTCCACCTCTTCCTTTTTTATTTACATTACTTTTATTCTTTCTCTTAACTAGTTGCTCTGGCAAGGACTTTTACTAATACATTGAATTGAATAGAAGCAGTGAGATTTTGGATATAACTAACACTATACTATTGAGTATAATGTTGGTTGTGGGCCTCTCGTATATGGCATTTATTATGTTGAAATATAGTTTTTCTATATCCACTTTGGCGAAAGTTTTTGATCTTGAAAAGATGTTGAATTTTGTCAAATGCTTTTTTCTGCGGCTAATGGGATGATCACATGGTTTTTGTTCTTCATTGTTAACATGATATATCACTTTTATTGATTTGCTTATCTTAATTCTTACATTCTGGGGATAAATCTCACTTTCATTGATTTGTTTATCTTAATTCTTAGATTCTGGGGATAAATCTCACTTGATCATGGTGAATGATCCTTTTAATGTATTTTTGAGGTCAGTTTGGAATTATTTAGGATTTTTGCATCTATGTTCGTAAAGAATATTGGCCTATAATTTTCTTATCCTACAAAGTCCTTGTCTGGCTTTGGCAAGGTCAGGGTAATGCTGGCCTTTTCAAAAGAGTTCGGTACTATTCCTTTCTCTTAAATTGTTAAAGAAGAGCTTGAGAAAGATTGGTATTTTTCCTCTTGAAATGTATGGTAGAATTAAGCAGTGAAGCCATCAGGTCCTGGTCTTTTCTTTCGTGGGAGAACTTTTTTACTAATTCAGTCTCTTATTATGATCAGTTCAAATTTTCTGTTTCTTCTTGGTTCAGTCTTGTTGGGGTTGTATATGTCTAGGAATTTGTACGTTTCTTCTAGGTTATCCAATTTGTTGACCTATAATTGTTTATAGTTAGTTATTGTGATTCTTTGCATTTCTATGATATCAGTTGTAATGTCTCCTCTTTCATTTCTAATTTCATTTGAGTCTTCTCTCTTAGTCCAGAAAAAGGTTTGTCCATTTTGTTTGTCTTTTCAAAAACCCAACTCTTAGGGTTGTTGATTGTGTCTATTGTGTTTATACTCTATATTTCATTTATTTCTGCTCTGATCTTTATTTCCTCCCTTCTGCTAACTTTGGGCTTAGTTTGTTCTTCTTTTTCTAGTTTCTTGAGGTGTATAATTAGGTTACTTATTTAAGATCTTTCTTCTTTTTCTTTCTTTTTTAAAATTTTTAAATTATATTTTAAGTTCTGGGGTACATGTGCAGATGGGGCAGGATTGTTTTATAGGTATACACATGCCATGGTGGTTTGCTGCCTCCATCCCCCTGTCATCTATATTAGGTATTTCTTCTCATGATATCCTTTCCCAATATCCCCACCCCCTTCCCCCCCAACAGGCACCAGCATGTGATGTTCCCCTCCCTGTGCCCATGTGTTCTCATTGTTGAACACCCACTTATGAGTGAGAACATGTGGTGTTTGTTTTTCTGTTCTTGTGTCAGTTTGCGGAGAATGATGGTTTCTAGATTCGTCCATGTCCCTGTAAAGGACACAAACTCATCCTTTTTTATGGCTGCATAATATTCTATGGTGTATATGTGCCACATTTTCTTTATCCATTCTATTATTGTTGGGCATTTGGGTTGGTTCCAAGTCTTTTCTATTGTAAACAGTGCCACAGTGAACATACTTGTGCATGTGTCTTTATAGTAGAAAAATTTGTAATCCTTGGGGATTGCTGAGTCAAATGGTATTTCTATTTCTAGATTCTGAGGCATTGCCACACTGTCTTCCACAGTGGTTGAACTAATTTACACTCCCACCAACAGTGTAAAAGTGTTCCTATTTCTCTGCATTCTCTCCAGCATCTGCTGTCTCCAGATTTTTTAATGATCATCATTCTAACTGGTGTGAGATGGTAGCTCAATGTGGTTTTCATTTGCATTTCTCTAATGACCAGTGATGATGAGATTTTTTTCATATGTTTGTTGGCTGCGTAAATATCTTCTTTTGAAAAGTGTCTGTTCATATCCTTTGCCCACTTTTTGATGGGGTTGTTTGTTTTTTCTTGTAAATTTGTTTAAGTTCTTTGTAGATTCTGGATATTAGCCCTTTATCAGATGGGTAGTTTGCAAAAAAATTTTCCCATTCTGTTGATTGCCAGTTCACTCTTATGATAATTTCTTCTGCTGTGCATAAACTCTTTTTTTTTTTTTTTTTT